>JBBPBQ010000002.1:55337616-55357877 GCA_037974755.1 Cicer yamashitae | reverse complement strand
AGTGAAAGTACTAAAATAACCCTCAAATTTCAGTAAAACCCAAACATTTTCCTCATACCCCTCATTATGAAATTTCCAGAAAAGTGGGTCTGGGTTTTTAAATTTTTTCACCGGAAATTTCAAATTCATTGAAAAATCTGGTACACAAAATTCATACCGGAAATTTCATTTTTGAAATTTCTGGGAGTTGTATCTGGAAATTTGAAAAATCCGGTAGTTTGTTTTCGATACCGGAAATTTCAAATTTCCAGGTACAACTCCAGGAAATTTCAAAAATGAAATTTCCGAAATTGACTCATAACTACCGGAAATTTCAAATTTCCCGTATTAAAATTAATTAAATTATTTAAATAATAAAAATACTAATAATAAATTAAAATAAAATACATTAATAAATTATAAATTAATTTTATATTTTAATTACTATTATTATAATTAATAATTATAATTATAATTATAATTAAAAATGATTATAATTAAAATGATTAAATTTATTATAAATTTTAATAATATTATTAATATTAATAATAATAAAAAGAAAATTATATTAATAAAATAAAATAAAATAAAAATATATTAAATTAAATTGAAGAAACAAGATGCGGTTGACTAAATGTGCCTAAACAACTAATGTGTTATATTATTGTAACAACTCTCTCCTATTTTGTAGATAAATTTTAATTATTTTAACAATTGTCACCTGTATTGCAGATAAATATAATAAATAAAAATTAATAATTTTAATAATAATAAAATCAAATAAAATACATCAAATTTAGAATGGTTGACTATGCCAAAACAAATAACTTATTCATAATATTTTGCCGATAAAATAGCAACACAATTTTATTTTTGTTAACAACTCCTTCCTATTTTTATTCCGATCTAATAAATATTAATAACAAAAATAAAATATTTTTAATTTAATTTACAAAAATACAAAATAATAATAAGTTTTTAAAAAATAAAAATACATTTAATAGAAAAATAGGAGGGTGTGTCCAAGAAAAATACATTAAATTAAATAAAAAAAATACAAACTGAATTTTTGAAATTTCCGATCAAGAAAAAGTAACTACCGGAAATTTCAAAATTTTGAAATTTCCGGTAGTATAAGTAACGTACCGGAAATTTGTCGGCGAAATTTCCAGTACTACAATTTGTTAACTGGAAATTTCCCAGTTTTGAAATTTCTGGTAATTATAAATTGTGTTCCGGATTTTTTGGGGAATATAATTACATACCGGAAATTTGGTTGAGGGGGTGAGATTTTAGAGTAATTTTTTTTTACCATTTACTGAATGAAAATAAAGGGGTAATTTTGGGTTTTTAACAAATTGTGGGGTATAAGATTAAATGGGGTACAAAAACTAATTTTCACACTTTGGTATAAAACCCAAACCTTAAAATGAACCGACCCAATGTAAAGGAAATAGCTTGGACCCTACAACCAAACTAAAACCCAAAAGCCCAAAAAAACAATAACTTCTCTAAAAAAGCAAAAAATAAAAAGAAGAAAAAATAAAGAAAAGTGGGAAACAAGCTGATAATTGGCAAATAAAAAAAAAACGCATAGCATAACAGAAAGAAAGAAAGCAACACAAGCAAGAAAAAAAAAATGAAAAGGGAATGGAAGAGAGAAGAAGGAAAGAAAGAAAAAGAAAAGAGAGAATCATGTGGAAGAGTGAGAGAGCAAACATGAACCGTGTAGGGTATCTGATCTGCCGGAGATGGTGGTGACAGTTACGGTTCTTGATCTTCCTTTATCTTCTTCTTTGTTCTATTTTTTTCTTTAATTTTTGTTGAATATTCTGATTAAAAGGGTTTCTCTGGTGAAATACGAAATTGGATTTGATTTTATATCATTTATTTTTTTGGGTTTTTTATTTTCATGGGAAAATGCATTTGTGGATGTGTCAAAAGAAAATAAAACAAGGTTTATGTTGTTTTTCTAAATTTTATTTAGAAAAATCACTTTCCTCTTCTTTTCTGATTTCAGCTTCCCTCTCTATTTCTTTAATAGTGATTTTCGTTCTCAATTTATAGACTTAAGTGATGAATCTATGTGTCTATGAAATAAATTCGAGTTCTTGATTTTTTATTGTTTTACACCAAAAATTAAACAATCTCATACAATTAGGGAAAATGTGGCTGATCTTTTTGATTGAGTATTCAGTTAGTAATAATAACAACTTATTAAATAAATTAAAAAGAAAAAGAAAAATCAAAAGAGGGGTTGCTTCCGGCTGCAGATCTTGGGAAGGGAGGGATGGTGCTAGCTGGATTTCAAAGGTTGTGTCTTGAAAAGAAAGGTGGAAGGAAGAAAGAAAAGTAAAACGTGTGTTACTAAGAAACACAATTTTTTATTTTTTTTTATTTTTTTTTGTTTATTTATTTATTTTAGGTAATGTAACGGAAACCCATATAAACTCAAATTGGACCAGATTTAAAATGACGATTTGCAAAATGTTTATAAAACATTATTATTATTTTTTAAATTATTTTAATTGGTCGGACAAGATTGGGGTACTACCCATATTTAATTATATTTTATTAGAAAAATATGAATAATGATGTCTTCGTATTATCATAGTAAAAGATAAGTAAATATAAGGATCCAAATTTTGTCCATCAAATTATGAATGTAAAAGTTGTAAAATGAGAAAACAAATACAATGTAGGCGCAAGAAAATTAAAATCTATGAGAATAATGCAAAATCGAGTATAATGTGAAAGCTGGTAAATTGTTAATGCGAAAGCGGATTGGTCACCGAATTATGAATAAAAATTATCATCTTCAGATTTATTGTTGGTGCGAAGATCGATAGGAATAAAAATGACTGTCTTCATATTGATTACTGATGCGTAGATTGACGAGAAAGTAAATGATTGTCTTTGGATTGGTTACCGATGCGTAGATCGACAAGAATGGAAATGATCGTCTTTCAGATTGGTTACCAATGATTAATCGACAAAAATAAAAAGCATGATCGTCTTCGGATTGGTTGCCGATGCGTAGATCGATAAAATGTTTATGATCGTCTTCAGATTGGTTACCAATGCGTAGATTGATAAAATGTATATGATCGTCTTCGGATTGGTTACGGATGCATAGGTCGACACGTAATAATGAACAATGTAACACAAGATTGTTGTTGAATATAAATTTAGTATAAAAATAAGATATGGATGATTCATGCTTGTTATGCATTATACAAGTTGTTGGGTATAGGTAAAGTATTAATGAAGATGCACGAGTTCATGTGAGTATAAGTAAGTTATGAATGTAAGATGCATGATTTATTTACTACATAAAAAAAAAAAAATGAATGTAAGATGCATGCAATGTAGATAGATTTTTGCTTATTTTTTTTAATTTTTTTTTTGTTCCCCGATCCTTATGCAACTTTATACACCTACAAGATTCAATGGATGAACTAGGATAACAACCATTTTTTTTTTGCATGATAACTCTAGTACATCTTGTGTGACATCTTTTTTTTTTTTTTTTTTTTTTTTTTTTTTTTTTTTTTTTCTGAGGCGAATCAAATGTGCATCTATCGAGTTCCCATGTATATATTTTCAAATGTCAAAATAATTAAAACATTTTTTTATATTTACACATATTTCAAATTCCAACATTTATTATCATAAAATAACATTTTTTTTAAAATGCTAGAACAACTAATCATGAGACTAAATTAGTTTAAAAAGAGTGTAAGGTACAACATCGAATGACAATATTGGAAAATGTACATTCATTACATTAGGAACAAAACAATTGGAGTTACAATGTATGGATGAGTATATTTAGCTTTAGTTTGAGAGATAACAAACGCTAATCATTATTGTAATTTAGGACTCCTGTTGGTCAGCTTCCAAGAATAATAATTGCCGCAGTTTAAACCTAGCGAGCCCGATTTTCAATTATTCCTTTTTTTTTTCAAGCATAATATTTCTTGACTGCATCTGAGTTTACTGGAAGTGGAAGCTCATCTCCATCCATTTCTGCGAGTATTAGAGCTCCCCCAGAGAAAGCTTTTTTCACAACATATGGTCCATCGTAATTCGGATTCCACGAGAATCCTTTTTTATGGGCAATATTTTCTTTAACACTAAGTCCCCTTCTCGAAACTCTCGAGGTCGGACTTTTTTTACGTAGGCTTTTTTAAGTCTATTTTGATATAGCTGACCATGACACAAAGTTATCATTTTTTTTCTTCTATGAGATTCAATTGGTCAAATCTTGGTTGAACCCACTCTGCCTATTCCAGCTTTGTTTCCATCAGGACTCTGATAGAGGGAATTTCAACTTCAATGGGAACCATCGCTTCCATTCCCTACACCAATGAGAAAGGAGTTGCTCTTGTTGAGGTGCGAACATAAGTTCTATAGCCATGTAATGCAAAGGGAAACATTTCATGCCAATACTTATATGTCTCTACCATATTTTGTATGATTTTCTTGATATTCTTATTTGCTCATTCTACAACCCTATTCATTTTTGGGCGATATGGCGAAGAATTATGGTGCTGAATTTTGAAACTATCATACAACTCCTTCATCATTTTGTTATCCAGATTGGTTGCGTTATCAGTGATAATCTTATTTGGTAAGCCATATCTGTAAAATACTTATGTTTTTGATGAAGACAAAGACCAAGGAAAGTGATCAAGTTGCAAGTTCAAAGAGAAGTCAACAATCAAGTCAACTATTGTCAATATACTAGAAGACTTATAGTTTAAGGTACTTGATGCAATCTAATAATATATTTCAAATGCACATGAGAACCTTCCATTTTAGCATATGCATCAAAAGAATTTTCAAAGTGTTAAAGTGCATGAACAATGTTTGAAAATCAAGTTTTTGACAAAAGTCAAAGTTGTATTCGACTACATATAAGTGTAGCCGAATACAAAGTAAGTCAGTAGCAAAAAATGCATATCTGTATTCGACTACAACATGTTGCAGCCAAATACAAAACCAAGTCAGTAGCAAAAACTTCACATCTGTATTCGACTATAGGATGGTGTAGCCGAATACAAATACCAAGTCAGTAGATAAAAATGCACTTTTGTATTCGACTACAACATGATGTAGCCGAATACAAAACCAAGTTAGTGGAAAAATTCAGTCATCTGTATTCGAATACAAGCTTAAAAATTTGAATTAAAACTGAACGTTACAGAGGTGTATTCGACTACACTTAAGCTGTAGCCGAATTCAATTGCGAAACAACTCAATTTTTTAGTTCAGATTTAATCTGGATTATTGCATATGTTCATCAAACCTCTAGGAACGATTGCCACGGATCTGAAGTGATGTCTAAGGAGTATAAATAATTCTTAGTTTCAGATTTAATAAAAGAACTTTCACATCAATCTTAGAACAACTTTGAACAAAACTTTTGAAATATTTTGAGTTATTCAAAGTCTTACTTTCATATTTCAAGTACATACTTTACATTGTCATATCATTGAGAAAGGTTCTCTGTTGTACGTGAAATTATATTAGATTATTATCATTATACAAGAAAGCATCAACTGTTATATCTTATTAATTTCAGTTAAAATCATTTTTGTAAAATCATTCAAGTAATTGTGTAAATTGAGGAAAATGATGTACTTTCTTCAAGTGTTGTAAACTAGGATAGTGGTGTACTATCTTAGGCAGATTGTTAGAAGTCTGTAACAGAAGTCTTAGAGTTAGACTTGTACTTATTCTAACAATAGTGGAAAATATCTTGTGGTGTGCAAGAGGACTGGATGTACCCTTGGTTGAAAGGGGAACTAGGATAAATTGTTGTATTCTTTATTTTTCTGCCATTTACATTTTACCATATTCTAAATCATAGTCAAAAAAATAATCCACTAAGTCTCTAAAAATCAAAAAATTTCTGAACACCTAATTCACTCCCCCCTCTTAGGTGCACCTATCTACTAACAATATCGACAAAACATAAATTACGTTGTACATATTGGAAAAATTGAAAACATACATTACGTTGTATATACGTTGTACATATGGGATATGGCCTCAGACATGTGAATGTTGTTTCTGGAATTGGAAACATACATTAAATTTAAATTTTACATATGTTGTACATATGAGCTATGGCCTCGAACATTTGAATGGGATACCTTGATAGATTTTTTTAGCATGGACATATGAATGTTGTACATGGAATTGGAAATATACATTACGCTGTACATATATTGAACTTATAGGCTATGGCATCGAACATGTGAATGTGTTGTAAATGGAATTGGAGACATACATTACGTTGTACTTATATTGTACATGTAGGCTATGGCATCGGACATGTGAATGTTGTAAATGGAATTGGAGACATAAATTACGTTGTACATATATTGTATATATGAGTTATGGTGTCGGACATGTGAATGTTGTACATGGACTTGAAAACATAAATTACGTTGTACATACGTTGTACATATGTTGTACATATTGGAAACACACTGTGAATTTTAGCATTTACTTTGTACATATGTTGTACATATAGACAGTTATAATCAGATCTGTCAAATGG
Source organism: Cicer yamashitae (assembly GCA_037974755.1). NCBI lineage: Eukaryota > Viridiplantae > Streptophyta > Magnoliopsida > Fabales > Fabaceae > Cicer > Cicer yamashitae. The sequence goes on along the minus strand of JBBPBQ010000002.1, from coordinate 55,351,327 downwards.
TTATAACCATTAAAGCAAAGTTTCAAAATGTCGATTAGTACCGAGGAAACAAAAAATGGTGGAACAAGATATAAGAGAACTTCCCCAAAATAATGGAGTATTGTGGCAAAGGCTATAATGAAGTATTGTGGCAAAGACTGTGGAATTGGAGACATATATTACGTTGTACATATATTGTATATATGGGCTATGATCTCGGACATATGAATGTTGTACATGGAATTGAAAAAATAAATTACGTTGTACATACCTGGTACATAATGGAAACCCATTGGGAATTTTAGCATTTACTTTGTACGTTTGTTGTACATATAGATAGATATAATCGGATATGTCAAATGGTTATAACCGTTAAAGGAAGGTTTCAAAATGTCAACTCTCTGTTTAGTACCGATAAAACAAAAAAATTGGTGGCACAAGATATGGGAGAACTTGGCCAAAATAATGGAGTATTGTGGCAAGGGATATAATGGAGTATTGTGGCAAGGACTGTGGCTACGTAATGGGAACAATCAAAAAAAATTTAAAATCGTTATCAAGGTAAAAATAATAATGGAATTTACGGTGGTGGTGGTGCCGGATCTCACGCGCATGAGCATCCTCTTTAATTATTAAGTCATGTTTGTTTAGTTGTTTTAGCACCAAACCTTTAGTCTCAAGTCCATGGAATTGGAAAAATACATTACGTTATACATATGTTGCACATATGGGCTATGACCTCAGACCTGTGAATGGAATACTTGATAGATTTTTTATCATGGACATGTGAATGTTGTACATCGAATTGGAAACATAACTTGATAGGTTTTTTAGCATGGACATGTGAATGTTGTACATGGAATTGGAAATATAACTTGATAGATTTTTTAGCATGGACATGTGAATGTTGTACATGGAATTGGAAATATACATTACATTGTACATATGTCGTACATGTGGGCTATGGCCTCGGACATGTGAATGTTGTACATGGAATTAGAAACCTCTGGGCTATGGCCTCGGACATGTGAATGTTGTACATCGAATTGGAAACATCTCGGACATGTGAATGTTGTACATGAAATTGGAAACATACATTTTGTTGTACATACGTTATACATATGGGCTATGACCTCGAACATGTGAATGGAATACCTTGATAGATTTTTTAGCATGCACATAAATTGGAAACATACATTACGTTATACATATGTTGTACATATGGGCTATGGCATCGGAAATGTGAATGTTGTACTTGAACGCGATTATAATCAGATCTGTCAAATGGTTATAACTGTTAAAGGTAGATTTTCTAGCATGCACATCTGAATGTTGTACATAAAATTGGAAACATACATTACGTTATACATATGTTGTACATATGGGCTATGCATCGGAAATGTGAATGTTGTATTTAGACGCGGTTATAATCAGTTCTGTCAAATGGTTATAATTGTTAAACGAAAGTTTTAAGATATCGATTCCAATATTGACTATAGAAGAAATAAAAAAAACTGGTGGGACAAGATATAGGAGAACTTGCCCAAAATAATGGAGTATTGTGGCAAGAGCTGTTTTTGCTTATCATGCGGTATCAATTCTATCAAGTCTAAATTAAAAGAGACAAAAGTAAAACTATATTTGAACTTTGATTTTAATTTTAAAATAGAATTTTTGTGTTAAAAAAAAAAACTTTTAAACTAGCATTTACGTTGTATATATGGGCTATGACCTCAGAACATGTGAATAGAATATCTTGATAGATTTTTTATTTTTTGTTAATAAATATATAAAATAAGTGTTTAATAATTAAAAATAAGAAAAAAGTTAAATGTATCTTATTAGGTGTTTTTGATTTTCATACATTTATTTATGATTATAATAAATTTTGAAATAATTGAAAAAGAAATCAAACGTAATTATGAATATTTTAAGTGAATAACAACACTAAATACATATAAAAAATACACTTAATTTTTTTCTGTAAAATATACACTTTTTTTGTGACTAAATTTAAAATATACACATGATCAACGATATTTTTATTTTATTTTGTTATGTAAACACATTAAAAACTAATATTCTAATATAACGATATTAATTATACTAGTGTATTGTTGGACCCAAATTTATTATCTTCCATTTGTTTAAAAAAACTTATTTGCCAATTTTTCTCTGTCACCAATTGTACTTTGATTCCCATCCAAAAAGCAAACATATTACAAAAGCAATAGTAACAAACTATTTTGTCGTATTACAATTTTTATTCGTTTAAATACGTTGCTCCAATTCCACCAACAAGTGCTTCCATTTTCTTATGCTTTTTCCATCCAGATTCTCCGTCCATTTGCTGCCTTTTATTCATTATGTCAGAGAAAACTATTTTTGCATTGACACGACAATTTTACCTAGCAATGGTTTATTTTATCGAGGTAGCTTTTGCACATTCTTTACTCTTGATAGAGAATGAAAACTTTATAACAAATTTCTTTAAGCTGATTAATGTTACGTATGCAACAGTAATGTTTTTAGTTTTTCTATACAAGATGAACGCATGTGCAATCTTTAATCATTTTGGTGTTTAATAAGGCATTTGCAACTGAGACGGCGAAGATGTCGTGTGTGAGTCTTGTGTTAGAGTGATTATGCTACTCTCGCTAACTGCATTAATTGTCGTAGTTGTTTTTAAATGGAAAGAGAGTTATAATCAGATCTGTTTTTAAATGGAAAGACGGTTATAATCAGATCTGTCAAATGGTTTATTTTATCGAGGTAGCTTTTGCACATTCTTTACTCTTGATAGAAAATGAAAACTTTATAACAAATTTCTTTAAGCTGATTAATGTTACTTATGCAACAGTAATGTTTTTAGTTTTAATAGTTTTAATATACAAGATGAACGCATGTGCAATTTTTAATCATTTTGGTGTTTAATGAGGCATTTGCAACTGAGACGGCGAAGATGTCGTGTGTGAGTCTTGTGTTAGAGTGATTATGCTACTCTCTCTAACTGCATTAATTGTCGTAGTTGTTTTTAAATGGAAAGAGAGTTATAATCAGATCTGTTTTTAAATGGAAAGACGCTTATAATCAGATCTGTCAAATGGTTTATTTTGTCGAGGTAGCTTTTGAACATTCTTTACTCTTGATAGAGAATGAAAACTTTATAATAAATTTTTTTAAGCTGATTAATGTTACTTACGCAACAGTAATGTTTTTAGTTTTTATATACAAGATGAACGCTTGTGCAATCTTTAATCATTTTGGTGTTTAATGAGGCATTTGCAACTGAGACGGCGAAGATGTCGTGTGTGAGTCTTGTGTTAGAGTGATTATGCTACTCTCGCTAACTGCATTAATTGTCGTAGTCGTCAAATGGTTACAACCGTTAAAAGAAAGTTTCAAAATGTCGACTCTCTATTGAGTACCGAGTAAAGAAAGAAAAACTATATGGGGAAGTTGTCCAAAATAATGGAGTACTGTGGCAAGGGTTGTTTTTGCTTTTCATGTGGTAGCAATTCTATCATGCTAAATTAAAAGAGACAACACTAAAATATATTTGAACTTTGATTGTAATCCTAAAATAGAATATTTATGTTAAAAAAAACTTTTAAACTAGCATTTACGTGTTGTACATATGGACTTTGGCATCGGACATGTGAATGGAATACCTTAGATTTTTTTATTTTTTTTTGTTAATGAAAGTTTTTGATTTGAATACATTTTTTATGATTATAATAAATTTTGAAATAATTGTAAAATAAATTAAACGTAATTATGAATCTTTTAAGTAAATAACAACACCAAATACATATAAAAAAATACACTTAATTTTTTCCTTTAAAATATACACTTTTTTTTGTGACTAAATTTAAATTATACATATGTTAAACAATATTTTTATTTTATTTTGTTACGGTGTAAACACATTAAAAACTAATATCGTAACGTAACCATATTAATTATACGAGTGTATTTTACCACTAAGTTAGCACCGCAAGTAATTTGATTACACATATTAAATAATAATCTACTTTTAGTATAAATAAATAAATAATACTCTATTTTTGTATAAATAAATACTAATTACAAATGATTTAGAAACTAATAGTTAAAATGAACATGTAGGATTTGACGCTGGCAAGACCATTTCCTCTCTTCAAATGAAACATTTTTTAAAGAAACAACAATTAGTATGGAAAATAATGGAAGGGTACATAAAGTATTCATAATTAGCAAATGAGACAGTTTGTTGACAAGTAATTCACAAATGTGGATGGTTGAGAGAAGTGGTCAATTTGTTGAGATTAAAGTGATAAGGGATTTAGATCATATGGTCATGTTCTCTAAACCAAATCAACTTAGCTCTCTCCTACTAGAGATTGCCAACAAATATTAATATTTTTATGATTGTTAAATGATTATGATTCATTTTGAGTTTACATTTAATAAAATTTTACAATTTCGGGTTGTTTTTGCTTTTCATGTGGTATCAATTCTATCAAGTCTAAATTAAAAGAACTAACAATAATACATAAACTCTCTCGGAAGGTGTTGATAGGGTGTATACATATAATTTTAAATGAAATCCATGAATGGTTATAGAGGGTGAGAGATTATGAGTAATATTTAAGTGCAAGCAGGAGTTGTAAAAATGAAAAACGATGTACATAAACAGTTGGTGTATGATTTACATTTTATTAAGTATTAAGTGAATAAGGGGTCACACTTTATTAATTAAAAAGTAGAAACTACATACACATAGTGATAAGCAAAAAGAGAAAGACAAGGCTTACTTACATACACATTTCATAATACATATATTTTAATTAAAATATCTAGTAATCTTCATGAGCCAAAGGTTGATGATGTGGGTGAGTATTCATATAAAAGTGCTGTAATTGCAGTCCCAAGTAATGGACCACCCAAAAGATCCAATGGTAATGCCATCTCCGGCCCACTAAGGCAGGCCCAAAAGCCCGAGCAGGGTTCATGCATGCTCCATCAAACGGGCCACCAGCTAGGATGTATTATTGTGTTAAAAAAAAACTTAGTAATAACACCAAATACAAACTATTTTATCACCACTCGGTAATTTAAGTAATTTTTCTGTATCACCGCCACTCAATCCTTTTATTTCCTCCAACAATCACACACATTGATAACAAACTATTTCGTATTCCACCAACAACTCGCCATTTCCTTCTGCATTTTCCACTGGAGTGTATTTCCTTCATTTTCTTAACAAACTATTTCGTATTCCACCAACAACTCGCCATTTCCTTCTGCATTTTCCACTTGAGTGTATTTCTTTCATTTTCTTCACCATGTCAGAGAATGTGAATGTGATACCTTGATACTCCATTATTTTGGGCAAATTTTCCACCAGTTTTTTTTTTGTTTTCTCGTTACCCAACCGAAATCTTAACCATTTGGCAAATCTGATTATAACATTGACATTTCCTATGCCATAGCCCATATGTACGACATATACAACGTAATGTTTCCAACATGTACCAAATATGTACAACGTAGGTACAACAAAATTTATGTTTCCAATTCCATTTACAACATTTCCGAGGCCATAGCCTATTTATACAGCATAATGTATATTTCTTATTTCATGTACAACATTCATATGTCCATGTTAAAAAAATCTATCATTCCATTCTCTGTGTATTTCCAATATGTACAAAATATGTACACCGTAGGTACAAACAAATTTATGTTTTCAATTCCATATACAACATTCACTAGCCTATTTATACAGCATAATGTATATTTCTTATTTCATGTACAACATTCATATGTCCATGTTAAAAAAATCTATCATTCCATTCCCGGTGTATTTCCAACATGTACAAAATATGTACACCTATGTACACCGTAGGTACAACAAAATTTATGTTTTCAATTCCATATACAACATTCACATGTCTGAGGTCATAACCTATATGTACAACATATCTACAACATAATGTATATTTCTAATTTCATGTACAACATTCATATGTCCATTTAAAAAAATCTATCATTCCCTGTGTATTTCCAACATATACAAAATATGTACAACGTAGGTACAACAAAATTTATGTTTTCAATTCTATATACAACATTCACATGTCCGAGATCATAACCCATATGTACAGTATATGTACAACGCAATATATGTTTCCAATTACATTTACAATGTTCACATGTCCGATGCCATATCCCATATGTACAACGTAATGTTCGAGCTTATAGCCCATATGTACAACGTAATGTATGTTTCTAATTTCATGTACAACATTCACATATCTGAGGCCATAGCCCGTATGTACAACGTAATGTCCAGGGCCATAGCCCATATGTACAACGTAATGTATGTTTCCAATTCCGTGTACAACATTCACATGTCCGAGACCATAGCTCATATATACAACATATGTACAACGTAATGTATGTTTCCAATTCCGTGTACAACATTCACATGTCTGAGGCCATAACCCATATGTACATCGTATGTACAACGTAAAATATGTTTCTAATTCCATGTACACCATTCACATGTTCGAGGCTATAACCCAAATGTACAACGTATGTACAACGTAATATATGTTTCTAATTCCATGTACAACATTCACATGTCTGAGGCTATAACCCATATGTACAACGTATGTACAACGTAAAATATGTTTCTAATTCCATGTACACCATTCACATGTCCGAGGCTATAACCCATATGTACAACGTATGTACAACGTAATATATGTTTCTAATTCCATGTACAACATTCACATGTCCGAGGCTATAACCCATATGTATAACGTATGTACAACGTAATGTATGTTTCCAATTCCATGTACGACATTCACATGTCCGAGGCCATAGCCCATATACACAACGTATGTACAACGTAATGTATGTTTCTAATTCCATGTACAATATTCACATGTCCGAGGCCATTGTCCATATGTCAAACATATGTACAACCTTAATGTATTTTTCTAATTACATGTATTTGAGACTAAAAGTTTGGTGATAAAATAGCTTAAAAGTTTGGTGCTGCAATTGCAGCCACAAGTAATAGACCACCCAAAAGATCCAATGGTAATGTCATCTCCAGCCCACTAAGACAGACCCAAAAGCCCGAGCAGGGTTCATGCATGCTCCATACGGGCCACCAGCTAGGATGTATTATTGTGTTAAAAAAAAACTTAGTAATAACACCAAATACAAACTATTTTATCACCACTCGGTAATTTAAGTAATTTTTCTGTATCAGCACCACTCAGTCCTTTTATTTCCTCCAACAATCACACAACAATATCAAACTATTTCTTATTCCACCAACAACTCGCCATTTCCTTCTACATTTTCCACCGGAGTGTATTTCCTTCATTTTCTTCACCATGTCAGAGAATGTGAATGTGATACCTTGATACTCCATTATTTTGGGCAAATTCTTCACCAGTTTTTCTTTTTTTCCTCGTTACCCAACATATAGTCGAAATCTTAAAACTTTCCTTTAATGGTTATAACCATTTAGCAAATCTGATTATAACATTCACATTTCCTGTGCCATAGCCCATATGTACAACATATACAACGTAATGTTTCCAACATGTACCAAATATGTAAAACGTAGGTACAACAAAATTTATGTTTCCAATTCCATTTACAACATTTCCGATGCCATACCCTATTTATACAACATAATGTATATTTCTTATTTCATGTACAGCATTCATATGTCCATGTTAAAAAAATCTATCATTCCCTTTGTATTTCCAACATGTACAAAATATATACACCGTAGATACAACAAAATTTATGTTTTCAATTCCATATACAACATTCACATGTCCGAGGTCATAACCTATATGTACAACATAATGTATATTTCTAATTTCATGTACAACATTCATATGTCCATGTTAAAAAAATCTATCATTCCTTGTGTATTTCCAACATGTACAAAATATGTACAACGTAAGTACAACAAAATTTTTGTTTTCAATTCTATATACAACATTCACATGTCCGAGATCATAGCCCATATGTACAGTATATGTACAACGCAATGTAGGTTTCCAATTACATTTACAATATTCACATGTTCGAGGCCATATCACATATGTACAACGTAATGTCCGAGCTTATAGCCCATATGTACAACGTTATATATGTTTCTAATTCCATGTACAAAATTCACATATCTAAGGCCATAGCCCGTATGTACAACGTAATGTCTAGGGTCATAGCCCATATGTACAACGTAATGTATGTTTCCAATTCCGTGTACAAAATTCACATGTCTGAGACCATAACTCATATATACAACATATGTACAACGTAATGTATGTTTCCAATTCCGTGTACAACATTCACATGTCTGAGGCCATAACCCATATGTACATCGTATGTATAACATAAAATATGTTTCTAATTCCATGTACACCATTCACATGTCCGAGGCTATAACCCATATGTACAACGTAATATATGTTTCTAATTCCATGTACAACATTCACATGTCCGAGGCTATAACCCATATGTACAACGTATATACAACGTAATGTATGTTTCCAATTCCATATACAACATTCACATGTCCGAGGCCATAGCCCATATGCACAACGTATGTACAACGTGATGTATGTTTCTAATTCCATATATAACATTCACATGTCCGAGGCCATAGCCCATATGTCAAACATATGTACAACCTTAATGTATTTTTCCAATTACATGTATTTGAGACTAAAAGTTTGGTGCTAAAATAGCTTAAAAGTTTGGTGCTGCAATTGCATCCCCAAGTAATGGACCACCCAAAAGATCCAATGGTAATGCAATCTTCGGCCCACTAAGATAGGCCCAAAAGTCAGAGCAGGGTTCATGCATGCTCCATACGGGCCACCAGCTAGGATGTATTATTGTGTTAAAAAAAACTTAGTAATTTTTCTGTATCACCACCACTCAGTCCTTTTATTTCCTCCAACAATCACACAACAATAACAAACTATTTCGTATTCCACCAACCACTCGCCATTTCCTTCTGCATTTTCCATCGGAGTGTATTTCCTTCATTTTCTTCGCCATGTCAGAGAATATGAATGTGATACCTTGATACTCGATTATTTTGGGCAAATTCTCCACCAGTTTTTCTTTGTTTCCTCGTTACCCAACATACAGTCGAAATCTTAAAACTTTTCTTTAATGGTTATAACCATTTGGCAAATCTGATTATAACCGTACAACATTCACATTTCCTATGCCATAGCCCATATGTACAATATATATAACGTAATGTTTCCAACATGTACCAAATATGTACAACGTAGATACAACAAAATTTATGTTTCCAATTCCATTTACAACATTTCCGAGGCCATAGCCCATATGCACAACGTATGTACAACATAATGTATGTTTCTAATTCCATGTACAACATTCACATGTCCGAGGCCATAACCCATATGTCAAAGATATGTACAACCTTAATGTATTTTTCCAATTACATGTATTTGAGACTAAAAGTTTGGTGCTAAAATAGCTTAAAAGATAAACTCCCAAAATAAGAGAATAAACTGGAAAAATAACGAACAAACAACTAAACGAACGTGACTTAATAACTAAATAGGATTCTCATGCGCGCGAGATCCAACACCACCACCATAAGCTCTATTGTCATTTTCACCATGATAGCGATTCCAGATTTTTTTGATTGTTCTCATTACATAGGCACAACCCTTGCCACGATACTCCGTTATATTGGGCAAGTTCTCCCACATCTTGTCCCACCAGTTTTTTTTATGTCCTCGTTACTCGATAGAGAGTCGATATCTTAAAACTTTTCTTTACCGATTATAACCATTTGATAGACCTGATTATAACCGCGTCTATATACAACATTCACATTTCCGATTCCATAGCCCACATGGACGACGTATGTATAACTTAATGTATGTTTCCAATTGCATGTATAACATTCACATGTGCATGCTAAAAAATCTACAAGGTATTCCATTCACATGTTCGAGGCCATATCTCATATGTACAACATATATACAACATATATACAACGTAATTTCCAATTGCATGTATAACATTCACATGTGCATGCTAAAAAATCTATCAAGGTATTCCATTCACATGTTCGAGGCCATATCTTATATGTACAACATATATACAACGTAATGTATGTTTCCAATTCCATGTACAAGATTCACATGTGCATGCTAAAAAATCTATCAAGGTATTCCATTCGCATGTTCGAGGCCATATCTGATATGTAGAACATATATACAACGTAATGTATGTTTACAATTCCATGTACAAGGTTTAGTGCTAAAACAACTTAAAAGATTAACTCTAAAAAAAGGAGAATAAACTGGAAAAATAACGAACAAACAACTAAACGAACGTGACTTAATAACTAAAGAGGATGCTCATGTGCGTGAGATCCATCACCGCCACCATAAGCTACATTATCATTTTCATCACGATAGCGATTCTAGAATTTTTTTATTGTTCCCATTTAGGCACAACCTTTGCCATGATACTCCATTGTTTTGGTCAAGTTCTCTCGTATCTTATGCCAGTTTTTCTTTTTTTTTTTTTATTGTTCCCGTTACATAACCACAACCCCTGCCACGATACTCCATTATTTTGGGCAAGTTCTGTGTACGTTATCTTATCCGATCAGTTTTTCTTTGATTCCTCGTTAATCAGAGAGTCGATATCTTAAAACTTTCCTTTAACGGTTATAACCATTTGACAAATCTCATTATAACCATATGTACAAGGTATGTACAACATAATTTATATTTCCAATTCCATGTACAACAGTAACATGTCCATGCTAAAAAAATCTATCAAGGTATTCCATTCAAATGTTTGAGGCCATGTTCGAGGCCATAGCTCATATGTATAACATATGTACAACGTAATGTATGTTTCGAATTCCATGTACAACAATAACATGTCCGAGGCCATAGCTTATATGTAAAACATATGTACAACGTAATGTATGTTTCCTATTCCATGTACAACATTCACATATTCGAGGCCACAACCCATATGTACAACTTATGTACAACGTAATGTATATTTCCAATTTCATTTACAACATTCACATGTCCATGCTAAAAAATCTATCAAGTCTAAGGCCATAGCCCATATGTGCAACATATGTAAAACGTATTGTATTTTTCTAACTCCATGTACTTGAGATTGAAGGTTTGGTGCTAAAACAGCTTAAAAGATCAGCTCTCAAAAAATGAGAATAAACAGGAAAAATAACGACAAAACAATTAAACGAACGTGACTTAATAACTAAGAAGGATGCTGATGCGTGTGAGATCTAGCACTATCACCATAATCTCCATTATCATTTTCACCGCGATAGCGATTCCAGATTTTTTTTTATTGTTACCGTTAAATAGCCAGCCACGATACAACATTATTTTGGGCAAATTCTCCCGTATCTTGTCCACCAATTTTCTTTTATTGTTTCCATTACATAGCCACAGTCTGGCAACGATACTCCATTATTTTGGGAAAGTTTTCATGTATCTTGGCCCACCAGTTTTTTTTGTTTCCTCTTTACTCAAAGAGTCGATATCTTAAAACTTTCCTTTAACGGTTATAACCATTTTACAAATCTGATTATAAACGCGTCTATGTACAACGTATGTACACAATTATTTATATTTCCAATTCCACGTACAACATTCACATCTCCATGCTAAAAAAAATCTATCAAGGTTTTTCATTCAAATGTTCGAGGCCATAGCCCATATGTACAACATATGTATAACGTAATTTATATTTCCAATTCCATGTACAACATTCACATGTGCATACTAAAAAATCTATCAAGGTATTCCATTCACGTGTTCGAGGCCACAACATACTGTATGTTTCCAACTCCATGTACAAGATTCATATGTCCGAGGCCATAGCCTATATGTACAATATATGTAAAACGTAATGTATGTTTGCAATTCGATGTACAACATTCTCATGTCCATGCTAAAAAATCTATCAAGTATATTTCTAATTTGATGTACAACATTAACATGTCCATGTTAAAAAAATCTATCAAGTATTCCATTCACATGTCCATAGGCATAGCCCATTTGTGCAACATATGTACAACATAACGTATCCATTCACATGTCCATAGGCATAGCCCATTTGTGCAGCATATGTACAACATTATCCATTCACATGTCCATAGGCATAGCCCATTTGTGCAACATATATACAACATAATGTATTTTTCCAATTTCATGTATTTGAGACTGAAAGTTTAGTGCTAAGACAGCTTAAAAGATTAGCTCCCAAAAAAGGAGAATAAAATGGAAAAATAACAAACAAACAAATAAACGAACGTGACTTAATAATTAAAGAAGATGCTCATGCGTGTGAGATCCAACACCACCACCATAAGCTCCATAATCATTTTCACTCCAACAGCGATTCCAGATTTTTTTTATTGTTCCCATTACATAACCATAGCCCTTGCCATGATACTCCATTATTTTGGGCAAATTCTCCCGTATCTTGTCCCACCAAATTTTCTTTGTTTCTTCGTTATAGTCGAAATCTTAAAACTTTCCTTTAATGCTTATAACTATTTGACAGATCTGATTATAAGCGCGTCTATGTACAACATTCACATTTCCTATACCATAACCCATATATACAACATATACAACGTAATGTATATTTCCAATTTAATGTACAATATTGACATGTACATGCTTAAAAATCTATCAAGTATTGTTCGAGGCGATAATAAAATGAAAAAATAACAAACAAACAACTAAACCAACGTGACTTAATAATTAAAAAATATGCTCATGCGCGTGAGATCCAACATCACCACCATAAGCTCCATAATCATTTTCTTCCTAATAGCGATTCTAGATTTTTTTGTTCCCATTACATAACCACAGCCCTTGCCTTGATACTCCATTGTTTTGGGCAAATTCTCCCGTATCTTGTCCACCAAAGTTTCTTTGTTTCCTCGTTACCCAACAGATAGTCGAAATCTTAAAACTTTCCTTTAATGCTTATAACTATTTGACACATCTGATTATAACCGCGTCTATGTACAACATTCACATTTCCTATGCCATAGCCCATATGTACAACATATACAACGTAATATATGTTTCCAATTTAATGTATAATATTGACATGTATAATATTGTTCGAGACGATAGCCTATATGTATAACATATGTATAATTTAATGTATGTTTCGAATTCGATGTACAACATTTACATTTCCATGCTAAAAAAATCTATCAAGAAAGTATTTTATTCAAATGTTCGAGGCCCCAATTTAATGTATAATAGTGACATGTCCATGCTAAAAAATCTATCAAGTATTGTTCGAGACGATAGCCTATATGTATAACATATGTACAATTTAATGTATGTTTCGAATTCGATATACAACATTCACATTTCTATGCTAAAAAAATCTATCAAGAAGATATTTTATTCAAATGTTCGAGGCCATAGCCCATATGTACAATATATGTATATCAAGGTATTTTATACAAATGTTCGAGACCATAACTCATATGTACAACATATGTACAACGTAATGTATGTTTCGAATTTGATGTACAACATTCACATGTCCATGCTAAAATAAATCTATCAGGGTATTTTTTCAAATGTTCGGGGCCATATCCCATATGTACAACATATGTACAAAATAATATATGTTT
>JBBPBQ010000002.1:55322561-55337366 GCA_037974755.1 Cicer yamashitae | reverse complement strand
GTTCGAGACCATAACTCATATGTACAACATATGTACAACGTAATGTATGTTTCGAATTTGATGTACAACATTCACATGTCCATGCTAAAATAAATCTATCAGGGTATTTTTTCAAATGTTCGGGGCCATATCCCATATGTACAACATATGTACAAAATAATATATGTTTTCAATTCCAACTACAACATTCACATGTCCGAGGCCATATCCCATATGTACAACATGTAGCCATACCCCATATGTACAACGTATGTACAACGTAATTTATGTTTCCAATTCCACGTACAACATTCACATGTCTGAAGCCATAGTCCATATGTACAACATTTGTAGCCATAGCCCATATGTATATCAAAGTATTTTATTCAAATGTTCGAGGCCACAACCCATATGTAAAACATATCTATAACATAATGTATGTTTCGAATTCGATGTACAACGTTCACATGTCCATGCTAAAATAAATCTATCAAAAAAATTTTATTCAAATGTTTGAGGCCATAGCCCATATGTACAACATATGTACAAAATAATGTATGTTTCCAATTACAGATACAACATTCACATGTCCGAGGTCATAGCCCATATGTACAACATGTAGCCATAGCCCATATGTACAACATATGTACAAAATAATGTATGTTTCCAATTACAGATGTCCGAGGTCATAGCCCATATGTACACCATCTAGCCACAACCCATATGTACAACGTAATTTATGTTTCCAATTCCACGTACAACATTCACATGCCACAGCCCATAGCTACAAAATATCTAGCCATAGCCCATATGTACAATAGATGTACAACGTAATTTATGTTTCCAATACAACATTCACATGTCCGAGGCCATAGCCTATTTATACAACATATGTACAACCTAATGTATATTTCTATATCCATGTACAACATTCAAATGTTCATGTTAAAAAAATCTATCATTCCCTGTGTATTTCCATCATGTACAAAATATGTACAACATAGGTATAACAAAATTTATGTTTTCAATTCTAAGTACAACATTCACATTTCCGAGGTCATAGCCCATATGTACAATATATGTACAACGCAATGTGTGTTTCCAATTCCATTTACAATATTCACAAGTCTGAGGCCATATCTCATATGTACAACGTAATGTCCGAGCCTATAGCCTATATATACAACGCAATATATGTTTCCAATTCCATTTACAATATTCACATGTCCGAGGCCATATCTCATATGAACAACGTAGTGTCCGAGCCTATAGCCTATATGTACAACGTAATGTTAGTTTCTAATTCGATGTACAACATTCACTTATCCGAGACCGTAGCTCATATATACAAAATATGTACAACGTAATGTATGTCTCCAATTCTATTTACAACATTCACATGTCCGAGGTCATAGCTCATGTGTACAACATATGTACAACATAATGTATATTTCCAATTTCATGTACAACATTCAGATGTCCATGCTAAAAAAATCTATCAAGGTATCCCATTCAAATGTTCGAGGTCATAGCTCATATGTACAACGTAATGGATGTTTCTAATTTGATGTACAACATTCACATGTCCATGCTAAAAAATCTATCAAGTATTCAATTCACATTTTCTGAGGCCATAACCCATTTGTACAACATATGTATAACGTAATGTATGTCTCCAATTCCATTTACAACATTCACAAGTCCGAAGCCATAGTTCATATGTACAACATATGTACAACGTAATGTATATTTCCAATTCGATATACAACATTCACATGTCCATGCTAAAATAATCTATCAAGGTATCTCATTCAAATGTTCGAGGCCATAGCGCATATGTACAACATATGTAAAATTTAATGTATGTTTCCAATTCTAGGAACAACATTCACATGTCCGAGTCCATAACCCATATGTACAACGTAATGTTTGTTTCCAATTTGATGTACAACCTTCACATGTCCATGCTTAAAAATCTATCAAGTATTCCATTAACACTTCCGAGGCCACATCCCATTTGTGCAACATATCTATAACGTAATGTATTTTTCCAATTCCATGTACTTGAGACTGAAGATTTGGTGCTAAAATAGCTTAAAAGATTAGCTCCCAAAAAGGAGAATAAACTGGAAAAATAACGAACAAACAATTAAACGAATGTGACTTAATAACTAAAGAGGATGCTCATGCGCATGAAATCCAGCACCACCACCATAAGCTCCATTATCATTTTCACTATGATAGCGATTCCAAATTTTTTTTATTGTTCCGATTATATAGCCACAGCCCTTGCCACGATACCCTTTTACAACATTCACATGTACATGCTAAAAAAATCTATCAAAGTTATCCCATTCAAATGTTCGAGCCCATAGCCCATATGTACAACATAATGTATGTTTCCAATTTGATGTACAACATTCACATGTACATGCTTAAAAATCAATCAAGTATTCCATTCACATTTCCGAGGCCACAACCCATTTGTGTAACATATTTATAACGTAATGTATTTTTCAATTCCATGTACTTGAGACTGAAGGTTTGGTGCTAAAATAGCTTAAAAGATTATCTCCCAAAAAAGGAGAATAAACTGGAAAAATAACGAACAAACAACTAAACGAATGTGTCTTAATAATTAAAGAGGATGCTCATGCGCGTGAAGTCCAGCACTACTACCATAAGCTCCATTATCATTTTCACCATGATAGTTATTCAAGATTTTTTTTATTGTTCCTATTACATAGTCACAGCCCTTTCCACGATGCTCCATTATTTTGGGCAAGTTCTCCCATATCTAGTCCAACCAGTTTTTCGTTGTTTCCTCGTTACTCAACGGAAAGTCGATATCTTAAAACTACTTTGCTTTAATGGTTATAACTATTTGACAGATCTGATTATAACCGTGTCTATGTACAACATTCACATTTCCGATGCCATAGCTCATATGTACAACATATGTATAAAGTAATTTATGTTTTCAATTCCATGTACAAAATTCACATGTGCATGCTAAAAAATCTATCAAGTTATTCCATTCACATGTTCGAGGCCATATCTCATATGTACAACGTAATGTAAGTTTCGAATTCAATATGCAAAAATCATATGTCCGAAGCCATAGCCTATATGTACAACATATGTACAATTTAATGTATGTTTCTAATTCGATGTACAACATTCACATGTGCATGCTAAAAAATCTATCAAGTATTCCATTCACATGTCTGAGGCCATATCCCATAAGGTTTGGTGCTAAAACAGTTTAAAAGATTAGCTCTCCAAAAAGGAGAATAAACTGAAAACAATAACGAACAAACAACTAAACGAACGTGACTTAATAATTAACGAGGATGCGCGTGGGATCCAGCACCACCACCACCCTAAGTTCCATTATCGTTTTTACCACGATAACGATTCCAGATTTTTTTGATTGTTCCCATTATATAGCCACAGCCTTTGCCACAATACTCCATTATTTTGGACAAGTTCTCCCATATCTTGTTCCACCAGTTTTTCTTTGTTTCGTCGGTACTAACCAGAGAGTCGATATCTTGAAACTTTCTTTTAACGGTTATGTAAAAAGTAAATGCTAAAATTCCCTGTGTTTTCAATATGTACAACATATGTAAAACGTAATATATATTTCCAATTGCATGTACAACATTCACATGTCTAAGCTAAAAAAAATCTATCAATGTGTTGCATTCAAATGTTTGAGGCCATATCCCATAATACAACGTAATATATGTTTCCAATTTCATGTACAAAGATTCACATGTCCGAGGCCATAGCCCATATATACAACGTATGTACAATGTAATGTATGTTTCCAATTCCATGTACAACATTCACATGTCTGAGGCCATAGCCCATATGTAGAACATATGTACAACGTAATGTATGTTTCCAATTTCATGTACAACATTCACATGTTCGAGGCCATAGCCCATATGTACAACATATGTACAACGTAATGTATATTTCCAATTCCATTTACAACATTCACATGTGCATGCTAAAAAATCTATCAAGGTGTTGCATTCAAATGTTCGAGGCCATATCCCATAATACAACGTAATGTTTGTTTCAAATTTCATGTACAACATTCACATGTTCGAGGCCATAGCCCATATATACAATGTATGTACAGTATAATGTATGTTTCCAATTTCATGTACAACATTCACATGTCGGAGGCCATAGCCCATATGTAGAGCATATGTACAACGCAATGTATGTTTCCAATTCCATGTACAACATTCACATGTCCGAGGCCATAGCCGATATATACAACATATGTACAACGCAATGTATGTTTCCAATTTCATGTACAACATTCACATGTCCGAGGCTATAGCCCATATGTACAACATATGTACAACGTAATATATATTTCCAATTCCATGTACAACATTCACATGTCCATGCTAAAAAAATCTATCAAGGTATCCCATTCAAATGTTCAAGCCATAGCTCATATGTACAACATATGTAAAATTTAATGTATGTTTCCAATTCCAGGAACAACATTCATATGTCCGAAGCCATAAACTCAATTATCATTTTCACCACGATAGCGATTAGCTCAAAAAATGAGAATAAACAGGAATAATAACGAGAAAACAACCAAAAGAATGTGACTTAATAACCAAAGAGGCTGCTCATGTGCGTGAGATCTAGCACCGCCACCATAAGCTACATTATCATTTTCATCACGATAGCGATTCTAGAATTTTTTTATTGTTCCCATTTAGGCACAACCTTTGCCATGATACTCCATTGTTTTGGTCAAGTTCTCTCGTATCTTATGCCAGTTTTTTTTTTTTTTTTTTATTGTTCCCGTTACATAACCACAACCCCTGCCACGATACTCCATTATTTTGGGCAAGTTCTGTGTACCTTATCTTATCCGATCAGTTTTTCTTTGATTCCTCGTTAATCAGAGAGTCGATATCTTAAAACTTTCCTTTAACGGTTATAACCATTTGACAAATCTCATTATAACCATATGTACAAGGTAATGTTCAGGGTCATAGCCCATATGTACAACGTAATGTATATTTCCAATTTAATGTACAATATTGACTATCTATGCCAAAAAATATATCAAGTATTGTTCGAGGCGATAGCCTATATGTATAACATATGTACAACTTAATATATGTTTCGAATTCGATTTACAACATTCACATGTCCATGCTAAAAAAATCTATCAAGAAAGTATTTTATTCAAATGTTCGAGGCCATAGCCCATATGTACAACATATGTATATTAAGGTATTTTATTCAAATGTTTGAGGTCACAACCCTTGTGTACAACATATGTAGAACGTAACGTATGTTTCAAATTTGATGTAGAACATTCACATGTCCATGCTAAAATGAATCTATCAAGGTATTTTATTCAAATGTTCGAGGCCATATCCCATATGCACAACATATGTACAAAATAATGTATGTTTCCAATTCCAGATGCAACATTCACATGTCCCCCATATGTACAACGTAATTTATGTTTCCAATTTCGCGTACAACATTCAAATGTCCAAAACCATAGTCCATATGTACCATTTATGTAGCCATAGCCCATATGTATATCAAGGTATTTTATTCAAATGTTCGAGGTCATAGCCCATATGTACAACGTAATGTTTGTTTCGAATTCGATGTATAACATTCACATGTCTATGCTAAAATAAATCTATCAAGAAATTTTATTCAAATGTTCGAGGCCATAGCCCATATGTACAACATATGTACAAAATAATGTATGTTTACAATTACAGATACAACATTCACATGTCCGAGGTCAAAGCTCATATGTACAACATGTAGCCATAGCCCATATGTACAACGTAATTTATGTTTCCAATTCCACGTACAACATTCACATGTCCGAAGCCATAGCCCATATGTGCAAGATATGTACAACGTAATGTATTTTTCCAATTCCATTTATTCTAGACGGAAGGTTTGGTGCTAAAATAGATTAAAATATTAGCTCCTAAAACAACTTAAAAGATTAGCTCTCAAAAAATGAGAATTTAAAGATAAAATAACAAGAAAACCACTAAACTAACATGACTTAATAACTAAAGAATATACTCATACGCGTGAGATCCAACACCACCACCACAATACTCCATTATAACCTTTGCCATAATTCTCGACAATACTCCATATATGTCTATATGTACAACATATGTACAAAGTAAATGCTAAAATTTCCTTTGTGTTTCCAATATGTACAAAATATGTATAACGTAATTTATGTTTTCAATTCCATGTACAACATTAACATGTCCGAGACCATAGCCCATATGTACAATATATGTACACGTAAGGTATGTTTCCAATTCCATTTACAACATTCGCATGTCCGAGGCCATAGTCCATATATACAACATATGTATAACGTAATGTATATTTCCAATTCCATGAACAACATTCACATGTCCATGCTAAAAAATCTATCAAGTTATTCCATTCAAATGTTCGAGGCCATAGTCCATATATACAACATATGTATAACGTAATGTATATTTCTAATTCCATGTACAGAACAATTGTGCCTTGTTCAATTGTACCTTGAATATATCTCATGATTCTTTTAACTGCCAGCCAATGAGAAAGTTTGGGTTTTTCCATGAATCTGCTTACCACTCCCACACTATAGCAGATGTCAGGCCTTGAATTGCACAAGTATCTTAGGGAACCAACAGCTTGCTTGAATAAGGTTGAGTCTGCCAGCTCTTCTTCAATTTATGTCCCCAACTTTGCATTGATCTCCATTGGAATGGCTGCAGGGTTGCAATTAGCCATATTGAACCTTCTCATGATTTGTCTAGCATACTTCTTCTGATGCATCAGCAGACCTTCCTCAGTTTCAGTGAACTCCATGCCCAGAAAGTAATTCAGCTTGCCCAAATCTGTCATTTCAAACTCTTTCTTCATGATTTCCTTGAATTGTTCAATTTCTTGCATGTTGCTCCGAGTGACTAATAAGTCATCCACATATAGGCAAATTAGGATCATGGCAGGTCCTCCATTTAGTGTGTAATGTCTCACATAAACTCCATATTTCACTGTGCATTTGATGTATCCAATGCTAATTAGGAATGTATCAATCCTTTTGTTCCAAGCTCTTGGTGCTTGTTTCGAACCATAGAGAGCTTTTCTCAATCTGAGCACTTTATCCTCCTTTCCCTTAATCACAAATCCTGGTGGTTGAGAGACATACACCTCCTCTTCCAGCCATCCATTCAGAAATGCAGATTTCACATCAAGCTAGCACATCAGCTAGCCTCTTGCATAAGCCAGTGCTATCACAAGCCTAATTGTCTCAATTCTGGCAACTGGGGCAAACACTTCAGAATAGTCTATACCTACTCTTTGTAGGAATCCCTTGGCAACCAATCTAGATTTGTACTTAACAATTGTTCCATCTGGATTCAGCTTCAACTTGTAGACCCACTTTACTCCAATCTTTTTGTGATTTGAAGGCAAATCTGTCAAGTACCATGTTTGATTCTTCTCAATCGCATCGATCTCTTCCATCATAGCATTCTTCCAAGGTCCCTTTTTTAATGCCTCTTCAATATCCAAAGGTTCTGCATTAGCAAATAAAGCAAAGTGTACTAAATCTCCACTACTATCAACTTCATTGTCATTATGCACTTCAAATTCTTGTAAATGTGTTGGTAGCTTTCTTGTTCTCTTGGATCTGCTTGATTCAATTGTTTCTTCATCTCTGCTTCTAGTGGTATGCTGCTCATTCTGTACTTGTAAAGGAGTTTGTGGAGGTTGGCTCATGCTGCTGCTTGCTTGCTCCAATTCCAAGTGCTGACTGCTGACAATTTGTTTTTATTTCCAATTCCAGCTCTCATGTTCAATGATCTTGACATCTCTACTCACCACCACCTTGCCTTTGATAGGATCATACAGTCTGTAAGCACCTGTTGGATGATACCCAACCAAGATCATTTCTTCACTCTTGTCTTGCAGCTTTCTCCTTTTCTGGTTTGGTATATGTTTAAAACATAGAGCACAAAAAGTTCTTAAATGTCCTACTGCTGGCTTTCTTCCACTCCAGATTTCTTCTGGTACCTTCTCTTTCAGTTTCTTTGTTGGACATTTATTAAGAATATAAACAGCAGTTGATGCAGCCTCTCCCCAGAATTTATGTGGCAGTCCCTTCTCTTTTATCATGCTTCTAGTCATGTTTAGAATGATTCTATTTCTCCTTTCAGCCAAACCATTGTGTTGAGGTGTGTAGGGGGCTGTTATCTCATGTTCAATTCCATTCTTGACACAAAATTCCTTGAATTCATGTGAAGTATATTCTCCTCCTCCATCTGTCCTTAACACTTTAACAAATTCTCCACTTTGTTTCTCCATTTTAACCTTGAATTTTTTGAATGTCTCCAATGCTTCATCTTTGGTTTTTATCAAGTAGATCCACAACATTCTACTGAATTCATCAACAAAGGTTATGAAGTATTTATTACCTCCTAATGATGACACTTCAAATGGTCCACATATGTCACTATGAACTACCTCAAGAACGTTCTTCGCTCTTGGTTGGACTTGTGATTGAAAGGAATTTCTTGATTGTTTACCTACCATACATACTTCACACACCTTCTTAGGGATATCAATCATAAGAATTCCACTAGCCATCTTCTTTACTCCCAGTTGCTGCAAGCTTCTGAAGTTGAGATGGCCAAATCTTGAGTGCCAGAGCCAGTTCTCATCACTTGAGCCTACTGCCTTCAAACATTGAATGTTTGCAACTTGTATGTTTATAACAAAGGTCCTGTTCTTTGCAAGAGGAGCCTTGAGTATCATCTTCTTCTGCCCATCATACATTTCTAAGGCATCATTTTTCATGATCACCTGAAATCCTTTCTGAATCAGGTGCCCAACACTCAGCAGATTGCTTATCATGCCTGGCACATATAGCACATTTTCAATCATTGTTGTCTTCCCGTTACTTCTTTTGATCACCATGTTTCCAGCTCCCCCAGATTCCAAGGTTCTATCATCAGCAAACCTGATCTTGCTCCTTCTTGATGTATCAAAATCACCCAGCCATTCTTTGTGACTTGTCATGTGATTGGTTCAACCAGTATGAAGGAACCAGGATGGGGTTGAAGATTGATCTTCGTTCGTGGTAGAAAATGAAGATTGATCTTCGTTTGTAGTGGCCATCAACATGACTGTATCTGAATTCGAATCTGAATCTTCTTGGGCAGGGCATGCTTCTTCTTCTTTCTTCTTCTGTTTTCCTCCTTTGCTAGCCCAACATTCTCGAGCAAAATGTCCAAACTTCTCACATTTGTAACATTGCACCTTCTTCCTATCACGGTTTCTTGATTTTCCCTTTGATTTACCACTGGTATTGCTCGTTTCTGATGAATCTTCTGAATCCTCATCAGATTCCTTGACCTTATTCTTCTTCCATTTATTTTTCTTGTTGGCATATGCTAGCAATGCCTGATTCCCAGAATCACTCCCACTCCTTTCATCCATTCTTAACTCCCTTGCTTCTAGAGTTCCATGCAACTCTTCAAGACTTAATGTGGAGATGTCTTTGGATTCCTCAATTGCACACACAACATAATCGAACCTGGGATGCAAAGATCTCAATATCTTTTCACATAGCTTCTGTTCAGTAAGCTTCTCACCACAACTGGCCATCTGATTTGTGATACTCCTCAATCTTGAAATCAGATCTGCAACCTTCTCATGCTCATCCATCTGCAGCAATTCGAACTTTTTCTGTAAAGTCTGCAATTTCACTTTCTTGACCTTGGTTCCTCCAGAATAACACTTCTCAAGAATGTCCCTGTTAGCGTTCAAGCTATTCTTAACTCAAGTGCAAGAAATATAGAATCAATATAGAATGGAATATGATTGTAGGACTTGTTTATTGACTGAATGGAATGAGTTATTTATACATGGGTCCTCTAGTTAACTAACTAACTAACTGAGAAGTTAGTTAGTTAGTTATTACAACTAACATATAAACTTGAATTATACAAACAGAAAACGAAGATTAATCTTCGTTTTCTAACACTGAAACGAAGATCAATCTTCGTTTCCAACACTCTCCCTAAATTCAAGTTTCTAAGTGATTTTACACCTAGTAGTCTTCTCAACTCTTCAACCATTTCTTCTGTTGGTTCATCCTTGCTGCAGCCGTAACCCTCTCCTAGGCCTCGATAACATCCCTTTCTGCAGCAAGCTCAGATTTAACTCGTGCTTCAGCTTCAGCCCTCGCAACTTTCGCCTCTGCAGCAGTTTTTCCAGCTCTTTCTTTGCTTCTGCAGCAACCCTTTCTTTCATTAATCTTCTTTGCTCCTTTAGTGTAGCTCTGTCATATTTTTCCAATTGCACACCTTCTTTGCTTCTAGCAGCCTTTGTATACTATCTCTCCCTAACTTCCTTTGCATGCCTAAACTTAGCCTCAGCCCTATCCATTGGTTCCTTCATGGCCGTAACAGCCGTGTTCATCTCCAACTCATCATCGAGAAGACCATTTCTTCTATGATTAAGTTCTTTCCTCAAAGAAAAAATATCATCTTGCAAAGCTATTTGTTGACTTTTATGCGACCTTTCTTGTTCCATTTTTTCAGCTTCACATTTCCTTACTTTGTTTTCCAATTCAATGTTTCTAGACTCTAAATCCTTCAGTTTAGAGTTCAAATTCATAAGTGGAAGAGTAGACATCATTACAGCAGTAAGAAGCCACCATTTAGTGAATGCTATCACAAAGCCTCCAATGAATGTTGTTGTTAGCTGCACACGCTTCCCAACCTTCTCTCCCATTGCATCTTGAATTAAAACAGTGTCACCTAACATTCTACTTACAACTTTTCCTGTATTTGTTTCTTTATTAAAGAGAGCAATATCTTGTCTAAGTATTGTTTTCAAATACAATTCTCTTATTCTTGCTGCTTGTCTTTCCCCTGTAACCATCCAACATGCCACCTGGAGGAATGCTGCCACCCCACTTCTTATGGCCAAATATAAAAATTTCAGCGATACCTTGGACACTTGTTCAACAACATCAGTGGTGTTACTCTGATTAATACCAAAACTATCAATCATTTGAACCAACAGCAAAGTCATGATGAGTAAATCCAAACCGTTTCCAACAACACTGATAGTCCCAACAGCCATATTTTTCTGTGCCACTTTAAGCTGATCTTCAAATTGATGAGTCGCAGATGACTTATACTCATCATGATACTTTACCTCAGCAGCATCCAATGCAGATTTTAACTGCACTGCTTCAGCTTTAACCTTTGAATCTAGCAAGGCCTTCAACTGCGCCAACTCAACTGCATAAACTTCTGCTTTCTCAACATGAACCGTGACAACTTTGGTTGCATCATCCGCATGATTCAATGTCTGCTTCTTGGCATCACAAACCATTTCTTCAATAGCTATCATTCCTTTTGTGATTGCACCTTGATGTGATAACCTATGAGAACCAATAGCCACTGTAACAGACAAAACAATTGGCAATGCAATTGAAATTCCACCAATCATAAGCACCAACAGATTGTCAATTCCATCTCTATACTTTCTATGTTGTATTGGATACATCGCTATAAACTCAACAAGAATTCCAATAGCAATTGAATAAATGCAGAAAATTCCAATAGATGTAAGCACCTTTTGAAAGTGTCCAACTTAGTTATTACTATCAACCACATGAGCTGCTTTCTTGTTCCTCACATTTCCAAGTTCTTTCTGCCATTCTTCTTCCTTCTTCTTCACAGTTTCAATTCCAGCATGTTTCAATTCAGCAACTCGGAACCTTTCATTCTCAGATTCCTCCTTAGCCAGCTTTTGAGCCACCAATGCTTCCCTGAGTTTCTCATTTGCTTCCTCAGCCACTCTTTGTGCTTCTTTCAACTCATCAATGGCTTGTACCTTCTCCTTCTCGGTCTGGAGAATCTGTTCCTTTGCTTTCTTTAGATCTTCTTGAGCTGCATTCAACTGGTTCTGCAATTCTGAACGTTCCTCTTTTGATTCAGCCTGCAACACTCCCTCTGCATCACTTTCTGGGTCCTGTGCAGCCTCCACATCATTAACTTTCTCTGAACCATCATCTTCTGGTTCAACCAGTAGCACATCCTCTCCCTCACTTTCTGCTGTTTTGCCATTTCTTCTTTTGATTACTATGCTGCCAGCTCCCTCAACTTCTAAAGTTCTATCATCATTAAACCTGATCTTGCTCATTCTCGATGTATCAACATCAACCAGCCATTCCCTACGGCTTGTCATCTGATTAGAGAAACTAGTATTAGGAAACCAGAATTGACATGAAGAATATTCTGAAAACGAAGATTGATCTTCGTTTGTAGTAGCCATCAACAAGACTATATCCGAATCTGAATCTTCTTGGGTAGCGCAGGCTTCATCTTCTTCTTTCTTCTTCTGTTTTCCTCCTTTGCCAGCCCAACATTCTCGAGCAAAATGTCCAAACTTCTCACATTTGTAACATTGCACCTTCTTCTTATTAAAGTTTCTTGAATTTTCTTTTGATTTACCACTTGTATTGCTCCTTTCTGATGAAGATTTTGAATCATCATCAGATTACTTGAACTTATTCTTTTTCCATTTCTTTTTCTTGTTGGCATATGCTACCAATGCCTGATTCCCAGAATCACTCCCACTCCTTTCATCCATCCTTAACTCCCTTGCTTCTAGAGTTCCCTGCAACTCTTCAAGACTTAATGTGGAGATGTCTTTGGATGCCTCAATTGCACACACAACATAATCGAACTTGGGATGCAAAGATCTCAATATCTTTTCACATAGCTTCTGTTCAGTAAGCTTCTCACCACAACTAGCCATATGATTTGTGATACTCCTCAATCTTGAAATCATATCTGCAACCTTCTCATGCTCATCCATCTGCAGCAATTCGAACTGTTTCTGTAAGGTCTGCAATTTCACTTTCTTGACCTTGGTTCCTCCAGAATAACACTTCTCAAGAATGTCCCACGCTTCTTTTGCACTTCTTGCATCAGATATCTTGTCAAGGTTGGTCGTGTCAAGACATTGATGAAGAATGAAGGTGGCTTTGCAATCTTTCTTCTTGTTTTCTTTGAATCTTGATCTCTGTTCCTTTGTTGGATTGACCCCCAGTTCTTCAAAACCTTTCTCTATAATTTCCAACACTTCTTAAAATCCAAACAATGCACGAATTTGCACTCTCCATCTATCCCAATCTTTTCCATCAAAATGTGGCATATGGGTTGGAAAATTTCCATTGTTACTCATCTTCACTACACTCGTGTTTGATCCTCACACCTCACTCGTGTTTGATCCTCACACCTCACTCGTGTTTAATCACTCTGATTTGGTTTTTCACAACCAACATCTGATACCAATTGTTAGCGTTCAAGCTATTCTTAACTCAAGTGCAAGAAAGATAGAATCAATATAGAAGGAAATATGATTGTGGGACTTGTTTATTGACTGAATGAAATGAGTTACTTATACATGGGTCCTCTAGTTAACTAACTAACTAACTGAGAAGTTAGTTAGTTAGTTATTACAACTAACATGTAAACTTGAATTATACAAACAGAAAACGAAGATCAATCTTCGTTTTCTAACACTGAAACGAAGATCAATCTTCGTTTCCAACAGTCCCACGCTTCTTTTGCACTTCTTGCATCAGATATCTTGTCAAAGTTGGTCGTGTCAAGACATTGATGAAGAATGAAGGTGGCTTTGCAATCTTTCCTTTTATTTTCTTTGAAGATCAACCTCTGCTCTTCTATTGGATTGGCTCCCAGGTCTTCACAACCTTTTTCTATGATTTCCAACACTTCTTGAAATCCAAACAGTGCACGTACTGCACTCTCCATCTATCCCAATATTTTCCATCAAAATGTGGTATGTGGGCTGGAAAATTCCCATTGTTTGCACTTGAACTCATCTTCACTACACTCGTGTTTGATACTCACACCTCACTCGTGTTTGATACTCACACCTCACTTGTGTTTAATCACTCTGATTTGGTTTTTCGCAACCAAGTTCTTGATACCAATTGTTAGCGTTCAAGCTATTCTTAACCCAAGTGCAAGAAAGATAGAATCAATATAGAATGGAGTATGATTGTAGGACTTGTTTATTGACTGAATGGAATGAGTTATTTATACATGGGTCCTATAGTTAACTAACTAACTAACTGAGAAGTTAGTTAGTTAGTTATTACAACTAACATATAAACTTGAATTATACAAACAGAAAACGAAGATCAATCTTCGTTTTCTAACACTGAAACGAAGATTAATCTTCGTTTCCAACAATCACAACCTCTATCCCCCATTTTGTATTTTAAATTCTATAACGAAGCTCTAATAAACTTTTTTTTATCATAGAATCTATTATAATATATTAAAATAGATTCTCAAATTTCATATGACGCATTTAAAAGATATTTGTCCATCCTCTTATTATTCCACTTTTAATTTACTTTAGCACACATTTTACTATTATTATTACTATTTAGCATCTAATATTATATATAATTATGCATGTGTCATGAGTTGCAAATTAAAGTACAATCAATATTAGTTAATCGACACTCATTGCTCTTCCATAATTATTGATAACAACTTTTCTATAGTTTTAACTCTAATTAATATATTGTTCTTTTTAAACGCTTCTCAAAAAATATATAAATGACAATAATTTGTGGAAGTTATTTTGTATCATATATTGCTTATGTTTATTTGAAAATTGGAAGACAATGACACATACACTTTGGGAAAATTAGTTTTTGTACCCCCCCCC
>JBBPBQ010000002.1:55108816-55322123 GCA_037974755.1 Cicer yamashitae | reverse complement strand
AGTGAAAGTACTAAAATAACCCTCAAATTTCAGTAAAACCCAAACATTTTCCTCATACCCCTCATTATGAAATTTCCAGAAAAGTGGGTCTGGGTTTTTAAATTTTTTCACCGGAAATTTCAAATTCATTGAAAAATCTGGTACACAAAATTCATACCGGAAATTTCATTTTTGAAATTTCTGGGAGTTGTATCTGGAAATTTGAAAAA
The DNA here is from genome assembly GCA_037974755.1 of Cicer yamashitae. Taxonomy (NCBI): domain Eukaryota; kingdom Viridiplantae; phylum Streptophyta; class Magnoliopsida; order Fabales; family Fabaceae; genus Cicer; species Cicer yamashitae. Next base: position 55,321,914 of record JBBPBQ010000002.1, on the reverse strand, counting down.
TCCGGTAGTTTGTTTTCGATACCGGAAATTTCAAATTTCCAGGTACAACTCCAGGAAATTTCAAAAATGAAATTTCCGATATTGACTCATAACTACCGGAAATTTCAAATTTCCCGTATTAAAATTAATTAAATTATTTAAATAATAAAAATACTAATAATAAATTAAAATAAAATACATTAATAAATTATAAATTAATTTTATATTTTAATTACTATTATTATAATTAATAATTATAATTATAATTATAATTAAAAATGATTATAATTAAAATGATTAAATTTATTATAAATTTTAATAATATTATTAATATTAATAATAATAAAAAGAAAATTATATTAATAAAATAAAATAAAAATACATTAAATTAAATTGAAGAAACAAGATGCGGTTGACTAAATGTGCCTAAACAACTAACGTGTTATATTATTGTAACAACTCTCTCCTATTTTGTAGATAAATTTTAATTATTTTAACAATTGTCTCCTGTATTGCAGATAAATATAATAAATAAAAATTAATAATTTTAATAATAATAAAATCAAATAAAATACATCAAATTTAGAATGGTTGACTATGCCAAAACAAATAACTTATTCATAATATTTTGCCGATAAAATAGCAACACAATTTTATTTTTGTTAACAACTCCTTCCTATTTTTATTCCGATCTAATAAATAATAATAACAAAAATAAAATATTTTTAATTTAATTTACAAAAATACAAAATAATAATAAGTTTTTAAAAAATAAAAATACATTTAATAGAAAAATAGGAGGGTGTGTCCAAGAAAAATACATTAAATTAAATAAAAAAAATACAAACTGAATTTTTGAAATTTTCGATCAAGAAAAAGTAACTACCGGAAATTTCAAAATTTTGAAATTTCCGGTAGTATAAGTAACGTACCGGAAATTTGTCGGCGAAATTTCCAGTACTACAATTTGTTAACTGGAAATTTCCCAGTTTTGAAATTTCTGGTAATTATAAATTGTGTTCCGGATTTTTTGGGGAATATAATTACATACCGGAAATTTGGTTGAGGGGGTGAGATTTTAGAGTAATTTTTTTTTACCATTTACTGAATGAAAATAAAGGGGTAATTTTGGGTTTTTAACAAATTGTGGGGTATAAGATTAAATGGGGTACAAAAACTAATTTTCACACTTTGGTATAAAACCCAAACCTTAAAATGAACCGACCCAATGTAAAGGAAATAGCTTGGACCCTACAACCAAACTAAAACCCAAAAGCCCAAAAAAACAATAACTTCTCTAAAAAAGCAAAAAATAAAAAGAAGAAAAAATAAAGAAAAGTGGGAAACAAGCTGATAATTGGCAAATAAAAAAAAACGCATAGCATAACAGAAAGAAAGAAAGCAACACAAGCAAGAAAAAAAAATGAAAAGGGAATGGAAGAGAGAAGAAAGAAAGAAAGAAAGAAAAAGAAAAGAGAGAATCATGTGGAAGAGTGAGAGAGCAAACATGAACCGTGTAGGGTATCTGATCTGCCGGAGATGGTGGTGACAGTTACGGTTCTTGATCTTCCTTTATCTTCTTCTTTGTTCTATTTTTTTCTTTAATTTTTGTTGAATATTCTGATTAAAAGGGTTTCTCTGGTGAAATACGAAATTGGATTTGATTTTATATCATTTATTTTTTTGGGTTTTTTATTTTCATGGGAAAATGCATTTGTGGATGTGTTAAAAGAAAATAAAACAAGGTTTATGTTGTTTTTCTAAATTTTATTTAGAAAAATCACTTTCCTCTTCTTTTCTGATTTCAGCTTCCCTCTCTATTTCTTTAATAGTGATTTTCGTTCTCAATTTATAGACTTAAGTGATGAATCTATGTGTCTATGAAATAAATTCGAGTTCTCGATTTTTTATTGTTTTACACCAAAAATTAAACAATCTCATACAATTAGGGAAAATGTGGCTGATCTTTTTGATTGAGTATTCAGTTAGTAATAATAACAACTTATTAAATAAATTAAAAAGAAAAAGAAAAATCAAAAGAGGGGTTGCTTCCGGCTGCAGATCTTGAGAAGGGAGGGATGGTGCTAGCTGGATTTCAAAGGTTGTGTCTTGAAAAGAAAGGTGGAAGGAAGAAAGAAAAGTAAAACGTGTGTTACTAAGAAACACAATTTTTTATTTTTTTTAATTTTTTTTTGTTTATTTATTTATTTTAGGTAATGTAACGGAAACCCATATAAACTCAAATTGGACCAGATTTAAAATGACGATTTGCAAAATGTTTATAAAACATTATTATTATTTTTTAAATTATTTTAATTGGTCGGACAAGATTGGGGTACTACCCATATTTAATTATATTTTATTAGAAAAATATGAATAATGATGTCTTCGTATTATCGTAGTAAAAGATAAGTAAATATAAGGATCCAAATTTTGTCCATCAAATTATGAATGTAAAAGTTGTAAAATGAGAAAACAAATACAATGTAGGCGCAAGAAAATTAAAATCTATGAGAATAATGCAAAATCGAGTATAATGTGAAAGCTGGTAAATTGTTAATGCGAAAGCGGATTGGTCACCGAATTATGAATAAAAATTATCATCTTCAGATTTATTGTTGGTGCGAAGATCGATAGGAATAAAAATGACTGTCTTCATATTGATTACTGATGCGTAGATTGACGAGAAAGTAAATGATTGTCTTTGGATTGGTTACCGATGCGTAGATCGACAAGAATGGAAATGATCGTCTTTCAGATTGGTTACCAATGATTAATCGACAAAAATAAAAAGCATGATCGTCTTCGGATTGGTTGCCGATGCGTAGATCGATAAAATGTTTATGATCGTCTTCAGATTGGTTACCAATGCGTAGATTGATAAAATGTATATGATCGTCTTCGGATTGGTTACGGATGCATAGGTCGACACGTAATAATGAACAATGTAACACAAGATTGTTGTTGAATATAAATTTAGTATAAAAATAAGATATGGATGATTCATGCTTGTTATGCATTATACAAGTTGTTGGGTATAGGTAAAGTATTAATGAAGATGCACGAGTTCATGTGAGTATAAGTAAGTTATGAATGTAAGATGCATGATTTATTTACTACATAAAAAAAAAAATGAATGTAAGATGCATGCAATGTAGATAGATTTTTGCTTATTTTTTTTAATTTTTTTTTTGTTCCCCGATCCTTATGCAACTTTATACACCTACAAGATTCAATGGATGAACTAGGATAACAACCATTTTTTTTTGCATGATAACTCTAATACATCTTGTGTGACATCTTTTTTTTTTTTTTTTTTTTTTTTTTTTTTTTTTTTTTTTCTGAGGCGAATCAAATGTGCATCTATCGAGTTCCCATGTATATATTTTCAAATGTCAAAATAATTAAAACATTTTTTTATATTTACACATATTTCAAATTCCAACATTTATTATCATAAAATAACATTTTTTTTAAAATGCTAGAACAAACAATCATGAGACTAAATTAGTTTAAAAAGAGTGTAAGGTACAACATCGAATGACAATATTGGAAAATGTACATTCATTACATTAGGAACAAAACAATTGGAGTTACAATGTATGGATGAGTATATTTAGCTTTAGTTTGAGAGATAACAAACGCTAATCATTATTGTAATTTAGGACTCCTGTTGGTCAGCTTCCAAGAATAATAATTGCCGCAGTTTAAACCTAGCGAGCCCGATTTTCAATTATTCCTTTTTTTTTTCAAGCATAATATTTCTTGACTGCATCTGAGTTTACTGGAAGTGGAAGCTCATCTCCATCCATTTCTGCGAGTATTAGAGCTCCCCCAGAGAAAGCTTTTTTCACAACATATGGTCCATCGTAATTCGGATTCCACGAGAATCCTTTTTTATGGGCAATATTTTCTTTAACACTAAGTCCCCTTCTCGAAACTCTCGAGGTCGGACTTTTTTTACGTAGGCTTTTTTAAGTCTATTTTGATATAGCTGACCATGACACAAAGTTATCATTTTTTTTCTTCTATGAGATTCAATTGGTCAAATCTTGGTTGAACCCACTCTGCCTATTCCAGCTTTGTTTCCATCAGGACTCTGATAGAGGGAATTTCAACTTCAATGGGAACCACCGCTTCCATTCCCTACACCAATGAGAAAGGAGTTGCTCTTGTTGAGGTGCGAACATAAGTTCTATAGCCATGTAATGCAAAGGGAAACATTTCATGCCAATACTTATATGTCTCTACCATATTTTGTATGATTTTCTTGATATTCTTATTTGCTCATTCTACAACCCTATTCATTTTTGGGCGATATGGCGAAGAATTATGGTGCTGAATTTTGAAACTATCATACAACTCCTTCATCATTTTGTTATCCAGATTGGTTGCGTTATCAGTGATAATCTTATTTGGTAAGCCATATCTGTAAAATACTTATGTTTTTGATGAAGACAAAGACCAAGGAAAGTGATCAAGTTGCAAGTTCAAAGAGAAGTCAACAATCAAGTCAACTATTGTCAATATACTAGAAGACTTATAGTTTAAGGTACTTGATGCAATCTAATAATATATTTCAAATGCACATGAGAACCTTCCATTTTAGCATATGCATCAAAAGAATTTTCAAAGTGTTAAAGTGCATGAACAATGTTTGAAAATCAAGTTTTTGACAAAAGTCAAAGTTGTATTCGACTACATATATGTGTAGCTGAATACAAATTAAGTCAGTAGCAAAAAATGCATATCTGTATTCGACTACAACATGTTGCAGCCAAATACAAAACCAAGTCAGTAGCAAAAACTTCACATTTGTATTCGACTATAGGATGGTGTAGCCGAATACAAATACCAAGTCAGTAGCTAAAAATGCACTTTTGTATTCGACTACAACATGATGTAGCCGAATACAAAACCAAGTTAGTGGAAAAATTCAGTCATCTGTATTCGAATACAAGCTTAAAAATTTGAATTAAAACTGAACGTTACAGAGGTGTATTCGACTACACTTAAGCTGTAGCCGAATTCAATTGCGAAACAACTCAATTTTTTAGTTCAGATTTAATCTGGATTATTGCATATGTTCATCAAACCTCTAGGAACGATTGCCACGGATCTGAAGTGATGTCTAAGGAGTATAAATAATTCTTAGTTTCAGATTTAATAAAAGAACTTTCACATCAATCTTAGAACAACTTTGAACAAAACTTTTGAAATATTTTGAGTTATTCAAAGTCTTACTTTCATATTTCAAGTACATACTTTACATTGTCATATCATTGAGAAAGGTTCTCTGTTGTACGTGAAATTATATTAGATTATTATCATTATACAAGAAAGCATCAACTGTTATATCTTATTAATTTCAGTTAAAATCATTTTTGTAAAATCATTCAAGTAATTGTGTAAATTGAGGAAAATGATGTACTTTCTTCAAGTGTTGTAAACTAGGATAGTGGTGTACTATCTTAGGCAGATTGTTAGAAGTCTGTAACAGAAGTCTTAGAGTTAGACTTGTACTTATTCTAACAATAGTGGAAAATATCTTGTGGTGTGCAAGAGGACTGGATGTACCCTTGGTTGAAAGGGGAACTAGGATAAATTGTTGTATTTTTTATTTTTCTGCCATTTACATTTTACCATATTCTAAATCATAGTCAAAAAAATAATCCACTAAGTCTCTAAAAATCAAAAAATTTCTGAACACCTAATTCACTCCCCCCTCTTAGGTGCACCAATCTACTAACAATATCGACAAAACATAAATTACGTTGTACATATTGGAAAAATTGAAAACATACATTACGTTGTATATACGTCGTACATATGGGATATGGCCTCAAACATGTGAATGTTGTTTCTGGAATTGGAAACATACATTAAATTTAAATTTTACATATGTTGTACATATGAGTTATGGTCTCGAACATTTGAATGGGATACCTTGATAGATTTTTTTAGCATGGACATATGAATGTTGTACATGGAATTGGAAATATACATTACGCTGTACATATATTGAACTTATAGGCTATGGCATCGAACATGTGAATGTGTTGTAAATGGAATTGGAGACATACATTACGTTGTACTTATATTGTACATGTAGGCTATGGCATCGGACATGTGAATGTTGTAAATGGAATTGGAGACATAAATTACGTTGTACATATATTGTATATATGAGTTATGGTGTCGGACATGTGAATGTTGTACATGGACTTGAAAACATAAATTACGTTGTACATATGTTGTACATATTGGAAACACACTGTGAATTTTAGCATTTACTTTGTACATATGTTGTACATATATACAGTTATAATCAGATCTGTCAAATGGTTATAACCATTAAAGCAAAGTTTCAAAATGTCGATTAGTACCGAGGAAACAAAAAATGGTGGAACAAGATATAAGAGAACTTCCCCAAAATAATGGAGTATTGTGGCAAAGGCTATAATGAAGTATTGTGGCAAAGACTGTGGAATTGGAGACATATATTACGTTGTACATATATTGTATATATGGGATATGATCTCGGACATATGAATGTTGTACATGGAATTGAAAAAATAAATTATGTTGTACATACCTGGTACATAATGGAAACCCATTGGGAATTTTAGCATTTACTTTGTACGTTTGTTGTACATATAGACAGATATAATCGGATATGTCAAATGGTTATAACCGTTAAAGGAAGGTTTCAAAAATGTCAACTCTCTGTTTAGTACCGATAAAACAAAAAAATTGGTGGCACAAGATATGAGAGAACTTGGCCAAAATAATGGAGTATTGTGGCAAGGGATATAATGGAGTATTGTGGCAAGGACTGTGGCTACGTAATGGGAACAATCAAAAAAAAATTTAGAATCGTTATCAAGGTAAAAATAATAATGGAATTTACGGTGGTGGTGGTGCCGGATCTCACGCGCATGAGCATCCTCTTTAATTATTAAGTCATGTTTGTTTAGTTGTTTTAGCACCAAACCTTTAGTCTCAAGTCCATGGAATTGGAAAAATACATTACGTTATACATATGTTGCACATATGGGCTATGACCTCAGACCTGTGAATGGAATACTTGATAGATTTTTTATCATGGACATGTGAATGTTGTACATCGAATTGGAAACATAACTTGATAGGTTTTTTAGCATGGACATGTGAACGTTGTACATGGAATTGGAAATATAACTTGATAGATTTTTTAGCATGGACATGTGAATGTTGTACATGGAATTGGAAATATACATTACATTGTACATATGTCGTACATGTGGGCTATGGCCTCGGACATGTGAATGTTGTACATGGAATTAGAAACCTCTGGGCTATGGCCTCGGACATGTGAATGTTGTACATCGAATTGGAAACATCTCGGACATGTGAATGTTGTACATGAAATTGGAAACATACATTTTGTTGTACATACGTTATACATATGGGCTATGACCTCGAACATGTGAATGGAATACCTTGATAGATTTTTTAGCATGCACATAAATTGGAAACATACATTACGTTATACATATGTTGTACATATGGGCTATGGCATCGGAAATGTGAATGTTGTACTTGAACGCGATTATAATCAGATCTGTCAAATGGTTATAACTGTTAAAGGTAGATTTTCTAGCATGCACATCTGAATGTTGTACATAAAATTGGAAACATACATTACGTTATACATATGTTGTACATATGGGCTATGCATCGGAAATGTGAATGTTGTATTTAGACGCGGTTATAATCAGTTCTGTCAAATGGTTATAACTGTTAAACGAAAGTTTTAAGATATCGATTCCAATATTGACTATAGAAGAAATAAAAAAAACTGGTGGGACAAGATATAGGAGAACTTGCCCAAAATAATGGAGTATTGTGGCAAGAGCTGTTTTTGCTTATCATGTGGTATCAATTCTATCAAGTCTAAATTAAAAGAGACAAAAGTAAAACTATATTTGAACTTTGATTTTAATTTTAAAATAGAATTTTTGTGTTAAAAAAAAAAACTTTTAAACTAGCATTTACGTTGTATATATGGGCTATGACCTCAGAACATGTGAATAGAATATCTTGATAGATTTTTTATTTTTTGTTAATAAATATATAAAATAAGTGTTTAATAATTAAAAATAAGAAAAAAGTTAAATGTATCTTATTAGGTGTTTTTGATTTTCATACATTTATTTATGATTATAATAAATTTTGAAATAATTGAAAAAGAAATCAAACGTAATTATGAATATTTTAAGTGAATAACAACACTAAATACATATAAAAAATACATTTAATTTTTTTCTGTAAAATATACACTTTTTTTGTGACTAAATTTAAAATATACACATGATCAACGATATTTTTATTTTATTTTGTTACGTAAACACATTAAAAACTAATATTCTAATATAACGATATTAATTATACTAGTGTATTGTTGGGCCCAAATTTATTATCTTCCATTTGTTTAAAAAAACTTATTTGCCAATTTTTCTCTGTCACCAATCGTACTTTGATTCCCATCCAAAAAGCAAACATATTACAAAAGCAATAATAACAAACTATTTTGTCGTATTACAATTTTTATTCGTTTAAATACGTTGCTCCAATTCCACCAACAAGTGCTTCCATTTTCTTATGCTTTTTCCATCCAGATTCTCCGTCCATTTGCTGCCTTTTATTCATTATGTCAGAGAAAACTATTTTTGCATTGACATGACAATTTTACCTGGCAATGGTTTATTTTATCGAGGTAGCTTTTGCACATTCTTTACTCTTGATAGAGAATGAAAACTTTATAACAAATTTCTTTAAGCTGATTAATGTTACGTATGCAACAGTAATGTTTTTAGTTTTTCTATACAAGATGAACGCATGTGCAATCTTTAATCATTTTGGTGTTTAATGAGGCATTTGCAACTGAGACGGCGAAGATGTCGTGTGTGAATCTTGTGTTAGAGTGATTATGCTACTCTTGCTAACTGCATTAATTGTCGTAGTCGTCAAATGGTTACAACCGTTAAAGAAAGTTTCAAAATGTCGACTCTCTATTGAGTACCGAGTAAAAAAAGAAAAACTATATGGGGAAGTTGTCCAAAATAATGGAGTACTGTGGCAAGGGTTGTTTTTGCTTTTCATGTGGTAGCAATTCTATCATGCTAAATTAAAAGAGACAACACTAAAATATATTTGAACTTTGATTGTAATCCTAAAATAGAATATTTATGTTAAAAAAAACTTTTAAACTAGCATTTACGTGTTGTACATATGGGCTTTGGCATCGGACATTTGAATGGAATACCTTAGATTTTTTTATTTTTTTTTGTTAATGAAAGTTTTTGATTTGAATACATTTTTTATGATTATAATAAATTTTGAAATAATTGTAAAATAAATTAAACGTAATTATGAATCTTTTAAGTAAATAACAACACCAAATACATATAAAAAAATACACTTAATTTTTTCCTTTAAAATATACACTTTTTTTTGTGACTAAATTTAAATTATACATATGTTAAACAATATTTTTATTTTATTTTGTTACGGTGTAAACACATTAAAAACTAATATCGTAACGTAACCATATTAATTATACGAGTGTATTTATTAACTTTCAACTGATATACGTTGGACCCAAATTTATTATCTTGCATTTGTTTAAAAAAAAAACGTATTTGCTAATTTTGTTCTATCACCCCTTGTACTTTGATTCCCATCCAAAAAACACACATATTGCAAAACGAAAAACAACAAACTATTTTGTCTTATATTACAATTTTTATTTGTTTAAATACGTTACTCCTATTCCACCAACAACTTCGTCCATTTCCTTATGTATGTATGTATGTATGTATCCAATAACTTCTTTTCCCACTTATTTTCAATTTGAATTTGGTACTTTGATATTACAAAACAATACTTTTACCACTAAGTTAGCACCGCAAGTAATTTGATTACACATATTAAATAATAATCTACTTTTAGTATAAATAAATAAATAATACTCTATTTTTGTATAAATAAATACTAATTACAAATGATTTAGAAACTAATAGTTAAAATGAACATGTAGGATTTGACGCTGGCGTTATCATTGGCAAGACCATTTCCTCTCTTCAAATGAAACATTTTTTAAAGAAACAACAATTAGTATGGAAAATAATGGAAGGGTACATAAAGTATTCATAATTAGCAAATGAGACAGTTTGTTGACAAGTAATTCACAAATGTGGATGGTTGAGAGAAGTGGTCAATTTGTTGAGATTAAAGTGATAAGGGATTTAGATCATATGGTCATGTTCTCTAAACCAAATCAACTTAGCTCTCTCCTACTAGAGATTGCCAACAAATATTAATATTTTTATGATTGTTAAATGATTATGATTCATTTTGAGTTTACATTTAATAAAATTTTACAATTTCGGGTTGTTTTTGCTTTTCATGTGGTATCAATTCTATCAAGTCTAAATTAAAAGAACTAACAATAATACATGAACTCTCTCGGAAGGTGTTGATAGGGTGTATACATATAATTTTAAATGAAATCCATGAATGGTTATAGAGGGTGAGAGATTATGAGTAATATTTAAGTGCAAGCAGGAGTTGTAAAAATGAAAAACGATGTACATAAACAGTTGGTGTATGATTTACATTTTATTAAGTATTAAGTGAATAAGGGGTCACACTTTATTAATTAAAAAGTAGAAACTACATACACATAGTGATAAGCAAAAAGAGAAAGACAAGGCTTACTTACATACACATTTCATAATACATATATTTTAATTAAAATATCTAGTAATCTTCATGAGCCAAAGGTTGATGATGTGGGTGAGTATTCATATAAAAGTGCTGCAATTGCAGTCCCAAGTAATGGACCACCCAAAAGATCCAATGGTAATGCCATCTCCGGCCCACTAAGGCAGGCCCAAAAGCCCGAGCAGGGTTCATGCATGCTCCATCAAACGGGCCACCAGCTAGGATGTATTATTGTGTTAAAAAAAAACTTAGTAATAACACCAAATACAAACTATTTTATCACCACTCGGTAATTTAAGTAATTTTTCTGTATCACCGCCACTCAATCCTTTTATTTCCTCCAACAATCACACACATTGATAACAAACTATTTCGTATTCCACCAACAACTCGCCATTTCCTTCTGCATTTTCCACGGGAGTGTATTTCCTTCATTTTATTAACAAACTATTTCGTATTCCACCAACAACTCGCCATTTCCTTCTGCATTTTCCACTTGAGTGTATTTCCTTCATTTTCTTCACCATGTCAGAGAATGTGAATGTGATACCTTGATACTCGATTATTTTGGGCAAATTCTCCACCAGTTTTTTTTTGTTTTCTCGTTACCCAACATACAGTCGAAATCTTAAAACTTTCCTTTAATGGTTATAACCATTTGGCAAATCTGATTATAACCGCGTCTATGTACAACATTCACATTTCCTATGCCATAGCCCATATGTACAATATATACAACGTAATGTTTCCAACATGTACCAAATATGTACAACGTAGATACAACAAAATTTATGTTTCCAATTCCATTTACAACATTTCCGAGGCCATAGCCCATATGCACAACGTATGTACAACGTAATGTATGTTTCTAATTCCATGTACAACATTCACATGTCCGAGGCCATAGCCCATATGTCAAACATATGTACAACCTTAATGTATTTTTCCAATTACATGTATTTGAGACTAAAAGTTTGGTGCTAAAATAGCTTAAAGATAAACTCCCAAAATAAGAGAATAAACTGGAAAAATAACGAACAAACAACTAAACGAACGTGACTTAATAACTAAATAGGATTCTCATGCGCGCGAGATCCAACACCACCACCATAAGCTCTATTGTCATTTTCACCATGATAGCGATTCCAGATTTTTTTGATTGTTCTCATTACATAGGCACAACCCTTGCCACGATACTCCGTTATATTGGGCAAGTTCTCCCACATCTTGTCCCACCAGTTTTTTTATGTCCTCGTTACTCGATAGAGAGTCGATATCTTAAAACTTTTCTTTACCGATTATAACCATTTGATAGACCTGATTATAACCGCATCTATATACAACATTCACATTTCCGATTCCATAGCCCACATGGACGACGTATGTATAACTTAATGTATGTTTCCAATTGCATGTATAACATTCACATGTGCATGCTAAAAAATCTACAAGGTATTCCATTCACATGTTCGAGGCCATATCTCATATGTACAACATATATACAACGTAATTTCCAATTGCATGTATAACATTCACATGTGCATGCTAAAAAATCTATCAAGGTATTCCATTCACATGTTCGAGGCCATATCTTATATGTACAACATATATACAACGTAATGTATGTTTCCAATTCCATGTACAAGATTCACATGTGCATGCTAAAAAATCTATCAAGGTATTCCATTCGCATGTTCGAGGCATATCTGATATGTAGAACATATATACAACGTAATGTATGTTTACAATTCCATGTACAAGGTTTAGTGCTAAAACAACTTAAAAGATTAACTCTAAAAAAAGGAGAATAAACTGGAAAAATAACGAACAAACAACTAAACGAACGTGACTTAATAACTAAAGAGGATGCTCATGTGCGTGAGATCCATCACCACCACCATAAGCTCCATTATCATTTTCACCAGGATAGCGATTCCAGATTTTTTTATTGTTCCCATTACATAGTCACAGTCTTTGCCACGATACTCCATTATTTTGGGCAAGTTCTCTCGTATATTGTCCCACCAGTTTTTCTTTGTTTCGTCGTTACTCAACAGATAGTAGATATCTTAAAACTTTCCCTTAACGATTATAACCATTAGACAGATCTGATTATAACCATTTGACAGATCCTTTGAGTGGGGTTCCGTTAAGAAAAAGTTAAAAAATCCCTCGTCTAGATGATTATATATGTTCATTAAACCTCTAGGAATGATTGTCACTGATCTGAAGTGATGTTTATGGAGTATAAATACTCATAGCTTCAGTTTTAACGAATCAATCCTACTACCCAACTTAGAACAAACTTTGAATATTTTTCTGAAATATTTCCAAATCATAAAGGATAACTTTTTCTGAACACGGAGGAGAGATTTTTTTAACTTTTTCTTAACGAAATCCCACTTAAATGGTAACGTTGAAATTATTTAAAAACATAAAGGACCAAATCGGGAAAACAAAAAGATAAAAGACTAAATCGTTAACTGAAATTAAGTTAAGGGACCACAGCTGATATTTAGCCTATTTTTAATTATTAAACACTTATTTGATATATTCATTAACAAAAAAATAAAAAATCTATCAATCAAGGTATTTCATTCACATGTCCGAGGCGATAGCGCATATGTATAACACGTAAATGCGAGTTTAATTTTTTTTTTTTTAACACAAATTCTATTTTAGGATTACAATCAAAGTTCAAATATAGTTTTACTTTTGTCTCTTTTAATTAAGACTTATAGAATTGATACAAATGAAAAGAAAAAACAGCTATTGCCACGATACTCCATTATTTTGGGCAAGTTCTTCCGTATCTTGTACCACCAGTTTTTCATTCTTTCCTCACTACTCAACAGAGAGTCGACATCTTGAAACTTTTGTTTAACGGTTATAACCATTTGACATATCTGATTATAAACGTCTTTCCATTTAAAAACAACTACGGCAATTAATGCAGTTAGCGAGAGTAGCATAATCACTCTAACACAAGATTCACACACGACATCTTCGCCGTCTCAGTTGCAAATACCCCATTAAACACCAAAATGATTAAAGATTGCACAATACATGTGTTCATCTTGTCTAGAAAAACGAAAAGCATTAATACAGTTGCATACGTAACTTTCATCTGCTTCAATATTAATACTGTTGCATACGTAACTTTCATCAGCTTCAATATTAATACTGTTGCATACGTAACATTCATTAGCATCAATGCATGTGTTCATCTTATCTAGAAAAACAAAAAGCATTACTGTTGCATACGTAACATTCATCAGAAGGAAATGGACGCAATTGTTGGTGGAAAAAGAGTAACGTATTTAAACGAATAAAAATTGTAATATAAGACAAAATAGTTTGTTGTTTTTCGTTTTGCAATATGTGTGCTTTTTGGATGGGAATCAAAGTACAAGGGGTGATAGAACAAAATGCATTACTGTTGCATACGTAACATTCATCAGAAGGAAATGGACGCAGTTGTTGGTGGAATAAGAGTAACGTATTTAAACGAATAAAAATTGTAATATAAGACAAAATAGTTTGTTGTTTTTCGTTTTGCAATATGTGTGCTTTTTGGATGGGAATCAAAGTACAAGGGGTGATAGAACAAAATTAGCAAATACGTTTTTTTTTTTTTGAAACAAATGCAAGATAATAAATTTGGGTCCAACGTATATCAGTTGCAAGGTAATAAATACACTCGTATTATTAATATGGTTACGTTACGATATTAGTTTTTAATGTGTTTACACCGTAACAAAATAAAATAAAAATATCGTTTAATATATGTATAATTTAAATTTAGTCACAAAAAAAGTGTATATTTTAAAGGAAAAAATTAAGTGTATTTTTTTATATGTATTTGGTGTTGTTATTTACTTAAAAGATTCATAATTACGTTTAATTTATTTTACAATTATTTCAAAATTTATTATAATCATAAAAAATGTATTCAAATCAAAAACTTTCATTAACAAAAAAAATAAAAAATCTAAGGTATTCCATTCACATGTCCGATGCCATAGCCCATATGTAGAACACGTAAATGTTAGTATAAAAGTTTTTTTTTAACACAAAATTCTATTTTAGGATTACAATCAAAGTTCAAATATATTTTACCGTTGTCTCTTTTAATTTAGCATGATAGAATTGATACCACAAGAAAAGCAAAAACAACCCTTGCCACAATACTCCATTATTTTGGACAAGTTCCCCCATATAATTTTTCTTTCTTTACTCAGTACTCAATAGAGAGTCGACATTTTGAAACTTTCTTTTAACGGTTGTAACCATTTGACATATCTGATTATAACCGTCTTTCCATTTAAAAACAGATCTGATTATAATTGTCTTTCCATTTAAAAACAACTACGATAATTAATGCAGTTAGCGAGAGTAGCATAATCACTCTAACACAAGACTCACACACGACATCTTCGCCGTCTCAGTTGCAAATGCCTCATTAAACACCAAAATGATTAAAGATTGCACATGCGTTCATCTTGTATAGAAAAACTAAAAACATTACTGTTGCATACGTAACATTAATCAGCTTAAAGAAATTTGTTATAAAGTTTTCATTCTCTATCAAGAGTAAAGAATGTGCAAAAGCTACCTCGATAAAATAAACCATTGCCAGGTAAAATTGCAATGTCAATGCAAAAATAGTTTTCTCTGACATAATGAATAAAAGGAAGCAAATGGACGGAGAATCTGAATGGAAAAAGCAGAAGAAAATGGAAGCACTTGTAGGTGGAATTGGAGCAACGTATTTAAACGAATAAAAATTGTAATACGACAAAATAGTTTCTTATTATTGATTTTGCAATATGTTTGCTTTTTAGATGGGAATCAAAGTATGAGTGGTGACAGAGAAAAATTGGCAAATACGTTTTTTTAAACAAATGGAATATAATAAATTTGGTCCCAACAATACACTAGTATAATTAATATCGTTACATTAGAATATTAGTTTTTAATGTGTTTACGTAACAAAATAAAATAAAAATATCGTTGATCATGTGTATATTTTAAATTTAGTCACAAAAAAAGTGTATATTTTACAGGAAAAAATTAAGTGTATTTTTTTATATGTATTTAGTGTTGTTATTCACTTAAAATATTCATAATTACGTTTGATTTCTTTTTCAATTATTTCAAAATTTATTATAATCATAAATAAATGTATGAAAATCAAAAACACCTAATAAGATACATTTAACTTTTTTCTTATTTTTAATTATTAAACACTTATTTTTATATATTTATTAACAAAAAATAAAAAATCTATCAAGATATTCTATTCACATGTTCTGATGTCATTGCACATATATACAACGTAAATGCTAGTTTAAAAGTTTTTTTTTTTTAACACAAAAATTCTATTTTAAAATTAAAATCAAAGTTCAAATATAGTTTTACTTTTGTCTCTTTTAATTTAGACTTGATAGAATTGATACCACATGATAAGCAAAAACAGCTCTTGCCACAATACTCCAATATTTTGGGCAAGTTCTACTATATCTTGTCCCACCAGTTTTTTTTGTTTCTTCTTTAGTCAATAGAGAATCGATATCTTAAAACTTTCCTTTAACAGTTATAACCATATAATAGATCTGATTATAACCGCGTCTAAATACAACATTCACATTTCCGATGCATAACTCATATGTACAACATATGTATAACGTAACGTATGTTTCCAATTTTATGTACAACATTCAGATGTGCGTGCTAAAAAATCTACCTTTAACAGTTATAACCATTTGACAGATCTGATTATAACCGCGTTCAAGTACAACATTCACATTTCCGATGCCATAGCCCATATGTACAACATATGTATAACGTAATGTATGTTTCAAATTTCATGTACAACATTCAGATGTGCATGCTAAAAAATTCTATCAAGGTATTCCATTCACATGTTCGAGGCCATAGCCCATATGTACAACATATGTACAACAAAATGTATGTTTCCAATTCCATGTACAACATTCACATGTCCAAGATGTTTCCAATTCCATGTACAACATTCACATGTCCGACGCTATAGCCCAGAGGTTTCTAATTCCATGTACAACATTCACATGTCCGAGGTCATATCCCACATGTACGACATATGTACAATGTAATATATATTTTCAATTCCATGTACAACATTCACATGTCCATGCTAAAAAAATAACAATAAAACAACTAAACGAACATGACTTAATAACAAAAGAGGATGCTCATGCGCGTGAGATCCAACACCACCACCACCGTAAGTTCCATTATCATTTTTACCATGATAACGATTCTAGATTTTTTTGATTGTTCCCATTACATAGTCACAGTCCTTGCCACAATACTCCATTATCATGACTTAATAACTAAAGAGGATGCTCATGCGCGTGAGATCCAACACCACCACCACCGTAAGTTCCATTATCATTTTTACCATGACAATGATTCTAGATTTTTTTGATTGTTCCCATTACATAGTCACAGTCCTTGCCACAATACTCCATTATAGCCCTCGCCACAATACTCCATTATTTTTGTTTTCTCGGTACTAAACAGAGAGTTGACATTTTGAAACTTTCCTTTAACGGTTATAACCATTTGACAGATTCGATTATAACTATATGTACAACATATGTACAAAGTAAATGCTAAACTTCGCAATGGATTTCCATTATGTACCAGGTATGTACAACGTAATTTATTTTTTCAATTCCATATACAACATTCATATGTCCGAGACCATAGCCCATATATACAATATATGTACAACGTAATATATGTCTCCAATTCCACAGTCTTTGCCACAATACTCCATTATAGCCTTTGCCACAATACTTATATCATGTGCCACCCTTTTTTTGTTTCCACGGTACTCAAAAGAGTCGACATTTTGAAGCTTTGCTTTAATGGTTATAACCATTTGACAAATCTGATTATAACTGTCAAAGTAAATGCTAAAATTCACAGTGTGTTTCCAATATGTACAACATATGTACAACGTAATTTATGTTTTCAAGTCCATGTACAACATTCACATGTCCGACACCATAGCCCATATATACAATATATGTACAAAGTAATTTATGTCTCCAATTCCATTTACAACATTCACATGTTCGATGTCATAGCCTATATGTACAACATATGTACAACGTAATGTATGTCTCCAATTCCATTTACAACACATTCACATGTTCGATGCCATAGCCTATAAGTACAATATATGTAAAAAGGTAATGTATATTTCTAATTCCATGTACAACATTCATATGTCCATGCTAAAAAAATCTATCAAGGTATCTCATTCAAATGTTCGAGGTCATAGCTCATATGTACAACATATGTAAAATTTAAATTTAAAGTATGTTTCCAATTCCAGAAACAACATTCACATGTCTGAGGTCATATCCCATATGTACAACGTATATACAACGTAATGTATGTTTTCAATTTTTCCAATATGTACAACCTAATTTATGTTTTCAAGTCCATGTACAACATTCACATGTCCGAGACCCTAGCTCATATATACAAAATATGTACAACGTAATGTATGTCTCCAATTCTATTTACAACATTCACATGTCCGAGGTCATAGCTCATGTGTACAACATATGTACAACATAATGTATATTTCCAATTTCATGTACAACATTCAGATGTCCATGCTAAAAAAATCTATCAAGGTATCCCATTCAAATGTTCGAGGTCATAGCTCATATGTACAACGTAATGGATGTTTCTAATTTGATGTACAACATTCACATGTCCATGCTAAAAAATCTATCAAGTATTCAATTCACATTTTCTGAGGCCATAACCCATTTGTGCAACATATGTATAACGTAATGTATGTCTCCAATTCCATTTACAACATTCACAAGTCCGAGGCCATAGTTCATATGTACAACATATGTACAACGTAATGTATATTTCCAATTCGATATACAACATTCACATGTCCATGCTAAAATAATCTATCAAGGTATCTTATTCAAATGTTCGAGGCCATAGCGCATATGTACAACATATGTAAAATTTAATGTATGTTTCCAATTCCAGGAACAACATTCACATGTCCGAGTCCATAACCCATATGTACAACGTAATGTTTGTTTCCAATTTGATGTACAACCTTCACATGTCTATGCTTAAAAATCTATCAAGTATTCCATTAACACTTCCGAGGCCACATCCCATTTGTGCAACATATCTATAACGTAATGTATTTTTCCAATTCCATATACTTGAGACTGAAGATTTGGTGCTAAAATAGCTTAAAAGATTAGCTCTCAAAAAGGAGAATAAACTGGAAAAATAACGAACAAACAATTAAACGAATGTGACTTAATAACTAAAGAGGATGCTCATGCGCATGAAATCCAGCACCACCACCATAAGCTCCATTATCATTTTCACTATGATAGCGATTCCAGATTTTTTTTATTGTTCCCATTATATAGCTACAGCCCTTGCCACGATACCCTTTTACAACATTCACATGTACATGCTAAAAAAATCTATCAAAGTTATTCCATTCAAATGTTCGAGCCCATAGCCCATATGTACAACGTATGTACAACATAATGTATGTTTCCAATTTGATGTACAACATTCACATGTACATGCTTAAAAATCAATCAAGTATTCCATTCACATTTCCGAGGCCACAACCCATTTGTGTAACATATTTATAACGTAATGTATTTTTCAATTCCATGTACTTGAGACTGAAGGTTTGGTGCTAAAATAGCTTAAAAGATTATCTCCCAAAAAAGGAGAATAAACTGGAAAAATAACGAACAAACAACTAAACGAATGTGTCTTAATAATTAAAGAGGATGCTCATGCGCGTGAAGTCCAGCACCACTACCATAAGCTCCATTATCATTTTCACCATGATAGCGATTCAAGATTTTTTTTATTGTTCCTATTACATAGTCACAACCCTTTCCACGATGCTCCATTATTTTGGGCAAGTTCTCCCATATCTAGTCCAACCAGTTTTTCGTTGTTTCCTCGTTACTCAACGGAAAGTCGATATCTTAAAACTACTTTGCTTTAATGGTTATAACTATTTGACAGATCTGATTATAACCGTGTCTATGTACAACATTCACATTTCCGATGCCATAGCTCATATGTACAACATATGTATAAAGTAATTTATGTTTTCAATTCCATGTACAACATTCACATGTGCATGCTAAAAAATCTATCAATTTATTCCATTCACATGTTCGAGGCCATATCTCATATGTACAACGTAATGTAAGTTTCGAATTCAATGTGCAAAAATCATATGTCCGAAGCCATAGCCTATATGTACAACATATGTACAATTTAATGTATGTTTCTAATTCGATGTACAACATTCACATGTGCATGCTAAAAAATCTATCAAGTATTCCATTCACATGTCTGAGGCCATATCCCATAAGGTAGGGTGCTAAAACAGTTTAAAAGATTAGCTCTCCAAAAAGGAGAATAAACTGAAAACAATAACGAACAAACAACTAAACGAACGTGACTTAATAATTAACGAGGATGCGCGTGGGATCCAGCACCACCACCACCCTAAGTTCCATTATCGTTTTTACCACGATAACGATTCCAGATTTTTTTGATTGTTCCCATTATATAGCCACAGCCTTTGCCACAATACTCCATTAACTCTCCAAAAAGGAGAATAAACTGAAAACAATAACGAACAAACAACTAAACGAACGTGACTTAATAATTAACGAGGATGCGTGTGGGATCCAGCACCACCACCACCGTAAGTTCCATTATCGTTTTTACCACGATAACGATTCCAGATTTTTTTGATTGTTCCCATTATATAGCCACAGCCTTTGCCACAATACTCCATTATTTTGGGCAAGTTCTCCCATATCTTGTTCCACCAGTTTTTCTTTGTTTCGTCGGTACTAACCAGAGAGTCGATATCTTGAAACTTTCTTTTAACGGTTATGTAAAAAGTAAATGCTAAAATTCCCTGTGTTTTCAATATGTACAACATATGTAAAACGTAATATATATTTCCAATTGCATGTACAACATTCACATGTCCAAGTTAAAAAAAATCTATCAATGTGTTGCATTCAAATGTTTGAGGCCATATCCCATAATACAACGTAATGTATGTTTCCAATTTCATGTACAAACATTCACATGTCCGAGGCCATAGCCCATATATATAACGTATGTACAATGTAATGTATGTTTCCAATTCCATGTACAACATTCACATGTCTGAGGCCATAGCCCATATGTAGAACATATGTACAACGTAATGTATGTTTCCAATTTCATGTACAACATTCACATGTTCGAGGCCATAGCCCATATGTACAACATATGTACAACGTAATGTATATTTCCAATTCCATTTACAACATTCACATGTGCATGCTAAAAAATCTATCAAGGTGTTGCATTCAAATGTTCGAGGCCATATCCCATAATACAACGTAATGTTTGTTTCAAATTTCATGTACAACATTCACATGTTCGAGGCCATAGCCCATATATACAATGTATGTACAGTATAATGTATGTTTCCAATTCCATGTACAACATTCACATGTCGGAGGCCATAGCCCATATGTAGAGCATATGTACAACGCAATGTATGTTTCCAATTCCATGTACAACATTCACATGTCCGAGGCCATAGCCCATATATACAACGCAATGTATGTTTCCAATTTCATGTACAACATTCACATGTCCGAGGCTATAGCCCATATGTACAACATATGTACAACGTAATATATATTTCCAATTCCATGTACAACATTCACATGTCCATGCTAAAAAAATCTATCAAGGTATCCCATTCAAATGTTCAAGCCATAGCTCATATGTACAACATATGTAAGATTTAATGTATGTTTCCAATTCCAGGAACAACATTCATATGTCCGAAGCCATAAGCTCAATTATCATTTTCACCACGATAGCGATTAGCTCAAAAAATGAGAATAAACAGGAATAATAACGAGAAAACAACCAAAAGAATGTGACTTAATAACCAAAGAGGATGCTCATGTGCGTCAGATCTAGCACCGCCACCATAAGCTACATTATCATTTTCATCACGATAGCGATTCTAGAATTTTTTTATTGTTCCCATTTAGGCACAACCTTTGCCATGATACTCCATTGTTTTGGTCAAGTTCTCTCGTATCTTATGCCAGTTTTTTTTTTTTTTTTTATTGTTCCTGTTACATAACCACAACCCTGCCACGATACTCCATTATTTTGGGCAAGTTCTGTGTACCTTATCTTATCCGATCAGTTTTTCTTTGATTCCTCGTTAATCAGAGAGTCGATATCTTAAAACTTTCCTTTAACGGTTATAACCATTTGACAAATCTCATTATAACCATATGTACAAGGTATGTACAACATAATTTATATTTCCAATTCCATGTACAACAGTAACATGTCCATGCTAAAAAAATCTATCAAGGTATTCCATTCAAATGTTCGAGGTCATAGCTCATATGTACAACATATGTACAACGTAATGTATGTTTCGAATTCCATGTACAACAATAACATGTACGAGGTCATAGCTTATATGTAAAACATATGTACAACGTAATGTATGTTTCCTATTCCATGTACAACATTCACATATTCGAGGCCACAACCCATATGTACAACTTATGTACAACGTAATGTATATTTCCAATTTCATTTACAACATTCACATGTCCATGCTAAAAAATCTATCAAGGTATGTTTCTAATTTGATGTACAACATTCACATGTCCATTTTAAAAAATCTATCAAGTATTCGAGGTAAAATATTCACATGTCCGATGCCGTAGCCCAAATGTACAACGTATGTACAACATTCACATGTCCATGATAAAAAATCTATCAACTAATGTATGTTTCCAATTCGATGTACAACATTCACATGTCCATGCTAAAAAATCTATCAAATATGCCGTTCACAAGTCTAAGGCCATAGCCCATATGTGCAACATATGTAAAACGTATTGTATTTTTCTAACTCCATGTACTTGAGATTGAAGGTTTGGTGCTAAAACAGCTTAAAAGATCAGCTCTCAAAAAATGAGAATAAACAGGAAAAATAACGACAAAACAATTAAACGAACGTGACTTAATAACTAAGGAGGATGCTGATGCGTGTGAGATCTAGTACTATCACCATAATCTCCATTATCATTTTCACCGCGATAGCGATTCCAGATTTTTTTTTATTGTTACCGTTAAATAGCCAGCCACGATACAGCATTATTTTGGGCAAATTCTCCCGTATCTTGTCCACCAGTTTTCTTTTATTGTTCCCATTACATAGCCACAGTCTGGCAACGATACTCCATTATTTTGGGAAAGTTTTCATGTATCTTGGCCCACCAGTTTTTTTTGTTTCCTCTTTACTCAAAGAGTCGATATCTTAAAACTTTCCTTTAACGGTTATAACCATTTTACAAATCTGATTATAAACGCGTCTATGTACAACATATGTACACAATTATTTATATTTCCAATTCCACGTACAACATTCAAATCTCCATGCTAAAAAAATCTATCAAGGTTTTTCATTCAAATGTTCGAGGCCATAGCCCATATGTATAACGTAATTTATGTTTCCAATTCCATGTACAACATTCACATGTGCATACTAAAAAATCTATCAAGGTATTCCATTCACGTGTTCGAGGCCACAACATAATGTATGTTTCCAACTCCATGTACAAGATTCATATGTCCGAGGCCATAGCCTATATGTACAATATATGTAAAACGTAATGTATGTTTGCAATTCGATGTACAACATTCACATGTCCATGCTAAAAAATCTATCAAGTATATTTCTAATTTGATGTACAACATTAACATGTCCATGTTAAAAAAATCTATCAAGTATTCCATTCACATGTCCATAGGCATAGCCCATTTGTGCAACATATGTACAACATAACGTATCCATTCACATGTCCATAGGCATAGCCCATTTGTGCAACATATGTACAACATTATTCATTCACATGTCCATAGGCATAGCCCATTTGTGCAACATATATACAACATAATGTATTTTTCCAATTTCATGTATTTGAGACTGAAAGTTTAGTGCTAAGACAGCTTAAAAGATTAGCTCCCAAAAAAGGAGAATAAAAAGGAAAAATAACAAACAAACAAATAAACGAACGTGACTTAATAATTAAAGAAGATGCTCATGCGTGTGAGATCCAACACCACCACCATAAGCTCCATAATCATTTTCACTCCAACAGCGATTCCAGATTTTTTTTATTGTTCCCATTACATAACCACAGCCCTTGCCATGATACTCCATTATTTTGGGCAAATTCTCCCGTATCTTGTCCCACCAAATTTTCTTTGTTTCTTCGTTATAGTCGAAATCTTAAAACTTTCCTTTAATGCTTATAACTATTTGACAGATCTGATTATAAGCGCGTCTATGTACAACATTCACATTTCCTATGCCATAACCCATATATACAACATATACAACGTAATGTATATTTCTAATTTAATGTACAATATTGACATGTACATGCTAAAAAATCTATCAAGTATTGTTCGAGGCGATAATAAAATGAAAAAATAACAAACAAACAACTAAACCAACGTGACTTAATAATTAAAAAATATGCTCATGCGCGTGAGATCCAACATCACCACCATAAGCTCCATAATCATTTTCTTCCTAATAGCGATTCCAGATTTTTTTGTTCCCATTACATAACCACAACCCTTGCCTTGATACTCCATTGTTTTGGGCAAATTCTCCCGTATCTTGTCCACCAAAGTTTCTTTGTTTCCTCGTTACCCAACAGATAGTCGAAATCTTAAAACTTTCCTTTAATGCTTATAACTATTTGACACATCTGATTATAACCGCGTCTATGTACAACATTCACATTTCCTATGCCATAGCCCATATGTACAACATATACAACGTAATATATGTTTCCAATTTAAGGTATAATATTGACATGTATAATATTGTTCGAGACGATAGCCTATATGTATAACATATGTATAATTTAATGTATGTTTCGAATTCGATGTACAACATTTACATTTCCATGCTAAAAAAATCTATCAAGAAGGTATTTTATTCAAATGTTCGAGGCCCCAATTTAATGTATAATAGTGACATGTCCATGCTAAAAAATCTATCAAGTATTGTTCGAGACGATAGCCTATATGTATAACATATGTACAATTTAATGTATGTTTCGAATTCGATATACAACATTCACATTTCTATGCTAAAAAAATCTATCAAGAAGATATTTTATTCAAATGTTCGAGGTCATAGCCCATATGTACTATATATGTATATCAAGGTATTTTATACAAACGTTCGAGACCATAACTCATATGTACAACATATGTACAACGTAATGTATGTTTCGAATTTGATGTACAACATTCACATGTCCATGCTAAAATAAATCTATCAGGGTATTTTTTCAAATGTTCGGGGCCATATCCCATATGTACAACATATGTACAAAATAATATATGTTTCCAATTCCAACTACAACATTCACATGTCCGAGGCCATATCCCATATGTACAACATGTAGCCATACCCCATATGTACAACGTATGTACAACGTAATTTATGTTTCCAATTCCACGTACAACATTCACATGTCTGAAGCCATAGTCCATATGTACAACATTTGTAGCCATAGCCCATATGTATATCAAGGTATTTTATTCAAATGTTCGAGGCCACAACCCATATGTAAAACATATCTATAACGTAATGTATGTTTCGAATTCGATGTACAACGTTCACATGTCCATGCTAAAATAAATCTATCAAAAAAATTTTATTCAAATGTTTGAGGCCATAGCCCATATGTACAACTTATGTACAAAATAATGTATGTTTCCAATTACACATACAACATTCACATGTCCGAGGTCATAGCCCATATGTACAACATGTAGCCATACATTCACATGTCCGAGGTCATAGCCCATATGTACAACATGTAGCCATAGCCCATATGTACAACATATGTACAAAATAATATATGTTTCCAATTACAGATGTCCGAGGTCATAGCCCATATGTACACCATCTAGCCACAACCCATATGTACAACGTAATTTATGTTTCCAATTCCACGTACAACATTCACATGCCACAGCCCATAGCTACAAAATATCTAGCCATAGCCCATATGTACAATAGATGTACAACGTAATTTATGTTTCCAATACAACATTCACATGTCCGAGGCCATAGCCTAATTATACAACATATGTACAACCTAATGTATATTTCTATATCCATGTACAACATTCAAATGTTCATGTTAAAAAAATCTATCATTCCCTGTGTATTTCCATCATGTACAAAATATGTACAACATAGGTATAACAAAATTTATGTTTTCAATTCTAAGTACAACATTCACATTTCCGAAGTCATAGCTCATATGTACAATATATGTACAACGCAATGTGTGTTTCCAATTCCATTTACAATATTCACAAGTCTGAGGCCATATCTCATATGTACAATGTAATGTCCGAGCATATAGCCTATATATACAACGCAATATATGTTTCCAATTCCATTTACAATATTCACATGTCCGAGGCCATATCCCATATGTACAACGTATGTACAACATATGTTTCCAGGTACAACATTCACATGTCCGAGGGCATAACCCATATGTACAACGTATGTACAACATATATACAACGTAATGTATGTTTTCAATTCCAAGTACAACATTCACATGTCCGAGGTCACAGCCCATATGTACAACGTAATGTATGTTTCGAATTCCATGTACAACAATCACATGTCCGATGCCATAGTCCATATGTAAAACATATGTACAACGTAATGTATGTTTCCAATTCCATGTACAACATTCACATATTCGAGTCCACAGCCCATGTGTACAACATACATACATACTCTGACATGGTGAAGAAAATGAACTGTATCTGTCAAGAGTGAAGGATGTGCAAAAGCTAACTCTATAAACCCGGCTATAGCAACGTAAAATTGCCATGTCTCGTTATCCTAACCATCAAACGGGCCCAACTGCTTTGTGGTATAGGAAGTCTTATATATATGGCATAGATATACCGGTGAATGTTTTGTGGTAAGAGAAATATTTGGCTGGTTAGTACTATAAATATAACGTTGAAATTAAAAACATAGATTACGTTATACATATTTTGTACATATCGGGTATGGCATCGGAAATGTGAATGTTGTACTTAGACACGGTTATAATCAGATCTCTCAAATGGTTATATACATAACTTACGTTGTATACTTAGACGCGGTTATATACTTAGACGCGGTTATTTTCTTTATGTTGTACATATATTGTACATATAGGCTATGGCATGTGAATGTTGTACATGGAATTGAAAACATAACTTACGTTGTACATATGTTGTACATATTGGAAACACACAGCGAATTTTAGCATTTACTTGCAATTATGGCAAGGGTTGTGCCTATGTAATGGGAAGAATTAAAAAAATCTGGAATGGCTATCGTGGTAAAAATGATAATGAAACAAACGGTGGTGGTACTGGATCTCACGCGCATGAACACGTGAGATCCATCAAAGGAAATGGTTATAACCATTAAAGGAAAAATTTCAAAATGTATGACTCTCTGTTGAGTACGGAGGAAACAATATAACTAGTGAACAATATATGGGAGAACTTGCCAAAAATAATGTAGTATTGTGGCAAGGGTTGTGGCTATGTAATGGGAATAATCAAAAAAATCTAGAATAGCTATCGTGGTAAAAATGATAATGGAATTTATGGTGGTGGTACTTGATCTCACGCGCATGAGAATTCTCTTTAATTATTAAGTCATGTTAGTTTAGTTGTTTTCTTGTTATTTTACCTTTTTATTCTCCTTTTTTGAGAGCTAATCTTTTAAGCGGTTTTAAGAGCTAATCTTTTAAGCTATTTGAGCACCAAACCTTTAGTCTAGAATAAATGAAATTGGAAATATACATTACGTTGTACATATATTGTACACATGGGCTATGACCTCGGACATTTGAATATTGTACATGCAATTAGAAATATACATTACATTGTAGATATGTTGTACATATGAGCTATGACCTCGGACATTTGAATGTTGTACATGGAATTGTAAACATACATTACGTTGTACATACGTTGTACATATGAGCTATGGTCTCGGACATGTGAATGTTATACCTAGTATTGAATACATACATTACGTTGTACATATGGGCTATGGTCTCGAACATTTGAATGTGAATAAAAATGATAATGGAACTTATGGTGGTGGTGTTGGATCTCACGCGTATGAATATATTTTTTAGTTATTAAGTCACGTTAGTTTAGCTGTTTTCTTGTTATTTTACCTTTTTGCTGTCATTTTTTGAGAGCTAATCTTTTAAGCTTTTTAGAAGCTAATCTTTTAATCTATTTTAGCTCCAAACCTTCCGTCTAGAGTAAATGGAATTGGAAAAATACATTACGTTGTACATATGTTGCACATATGGGCTATGGCTTCAGACCTGTATGGTGTACATATGTTGCACATATGGGCTATGGCTTCAGACCTGTATGGTGTCGGACATGTGAATGTTGTACAGGGACTTGAAAACATAAATTACGTTGTACATATGTTGTACATATTGGAAACACACTGTGAATTTTAGCATTTACTTTGTACATATGTTGTACATATAGACAGTTATAATCAGATCTGTCATACATATGTTGTACATATAGACAGTTATAATCAGATCTGTCAAATGGTTATAACCATTAAAACAAAGTTTCAAAATGTCGGTTATACCGAGGAAACCAAAAATAGTGGCACAAGATATAAGAGAACTTGCCCAAAATAATGGAGTATTGTGGCAAAGGCAATAATGAAGTATTGTGGCAAAGACTGTGGAATTGGAGACATATATTACGTTGTATATATATTGTATGTATGAGCTATGGTCTCGGACATATGAATGTTGTACATGGAATTGAAACAATAAATTACGTTGTACATACCTGGTACATAATGGAAACCTATTGGAAATTTTAGCATTTACTTTGTACGTATGTTGTTCATATAGACAGTTATAATCGGATATCTCAAATGGTTATAACCGTTAAAGGAAGGTTTCAAAATGTCAACTCTCTGTTTAGTACCGAGAAAACAAAAAAATTGGTGGCACAAGATATGGGAGAACTTGGCCAAAATAATGGAGTATTGTGGCAAGGGCTATAATGGAGTATTGTGGCAAGGACTATGGCTATGTAATGGAAACAATCAAAAAAAAATCTAGAATGTTATCATGGTAAAAATGATAATGGAATTTACGGTGGTGGTGGTGCTGGATCTCACGCGCATGAGCATACTCTTTAGTTATTAAGTCATGTTCGTTTAGTTGTTTTAACACCAAACCTTCAGTCTCAAGTCCATGGAATTGGAAAAATACATTACGTTGTACATATGTTGCAGATATGGGCTATGACCTCAGACCTGTGAATGGAATACTTGATAGATTTTTTATCATGGACATGTGAATGTTGTACATCGAATTGGAAACATAACTTGATAGATTTTTTTAGCATGGACATGTGAATGTTGTACATGGAATTGGAAACATAACTTGATAGATTTTTTAGCATGGACATGTGAATGTTGTACATGGAATTGGAAATATACATTACATACATTGTATATATGTCGTACATGTGGGCTATGGCCTCGGACATGTGAATGATGTACACGGAATTAGAAACCTTTGGGCTATGGCCTCGGACATGTGAATGTTGTACATCGAATTGGAAACATCTCGGACATGTGAATGTTGTACATGGAATTGGAAACATACATTTTGTTGTATATATGTTGTACATATGGGCTATGGCCTCGAACATGTGAATGGAATACCTTGATAGATTTTTTAGCATGCACATCTGAATGTTGTACATGAAATTGGAAACATACATTACGTTATACATATGTTGTACATATGGGCTATGGCATCGGAAATGTGAATATTGTACTTGAACGCGGTTATAATCATATCTGTCAAATGGTTATAACTGTTAAAGGTAGATTTTCTAGCATGCACATCTGAATGTTGTACATAAAATTGGAAACATACATTACGTTATACATATGTTGTACATAGGAGCTATGCATCGGAAATGTGAATGTTGTATTTAGACGCGGTTATAATCAGATCTGTCAAATGGTTATAACTGTTAAAGGAAAGTTTTAAGATATCGACTCTCTATTGACTAAGGAAGAAACAAAAAAAACTGGTGGGACAAGATATAGTAGAACTTGCCCAAAATAATGGAGTATTGTGGCAAGAGCTGGTTTTGCTTATCATGTGGTATCAATTATATCAAGTCTAAATTAAAAGAGACAAAAGTAAAACTATATTTGAACTTTGATTTTAATTTTAAAATAGAATTTTTGTGTTAAAAAAAAAACTTTTAAACTAACATTTACGTTGTATATATGGGCTATGACCTCAGAACATGTTAATAGAATATCTTGATAGATTTTTTATTTTTTGTTAATAAATATATAAAATAAGTGTTTAATAATTATATAAAATAAGTATTTACACTCGGTTATAATCAGATCTGTCAAATGGTTATAACTGTTAAAGGAAAGTTTTAAGATATCGACTCTCTATTTACTAAGGAAGAAACAAAAAAAAACTAGTGGGACAAGATATAGGAGAACTTGCCCAAAATAATGGAGTATTGTGGCAAGAGCTGTTTTTGCTT
The DNA here is from genome assembly GCA_037974755.1 of Cicer yamashitae. Classification (NCBI taxonomy): domain Eukaryota; kingdom Viridiplantae; phylum Streptophyta; class Magnoliopsida; order Fabales; family Fabaceae; genus Cicer; species Cicer yamashitae. Next base: position 55,291,347 of record JBBPBQ010000002.1, on the reverse strand, counting down.
ATCATGTGGTATCAATTCTATCAAGTCTAAATTAAAAGAGACAAAAGTAAAACTATATTTCAATTATATCAATTCTATAAGTGTTTAATAATTAAAAATAAGAAAAAAGTTAAATGTATCTTATTAGGTGTTTTTGATTTTCATACATTTATTTATGATTATAATAAATTTTGAAATAATTGAAAAAGAAATCAAACGTAATTATGAATATTTTAAGTGAATAACAACACTAAATACATATAAAAAATACACTTAATTTTTTCCTGTAAAATATATACTTTTTTTGTGACTAAATTTAAAATATACACATGATCAACGATATTTTTATTTTATTTTGTTACGTAAACACATTAAAAACTAATATTCTAATGTAACGATATTAATTATACTAGTGTAATTTTGGGCCCAAATTTATTATCTTCCATTTGTTTAAAAATACGTATTTGCCAATTTTTCTCTGTCACCAATCGTACAAAAGCAATAATAACAAACTATTTTGTCATATTACAATTTTTATTCGTTTAAATACGTTGCTCCACTTCCACCAACAAGTGCTTCCATTTTCTTCTGCTTTTTCCATCCAGATTCTCCGTCCATTTGCTTCCTTTTATTCATTATGTTAGAGAAAACTATTTTTGCATAGACATGACAATTTTACCTGACAATGGTTTATTTTATCGAGGTAGCTGTTGCACATTCTTTACTCTTGATAGAGAATGAAAACTTTATAACAAATTTTTTTAAGCTGATTAATGTTACTTATGCAACAGTAATGTTTTTAGTTTTTATATACAAGATGAACGCGTGTGCAATCTTTAATCATTTTGGTGTTTAATGAGGCATTTGCAACTGAGACGGCGAAGATGTCGTGTGTGAGTCTTGTGTTAGAGTGATTATGCTACTCTCGCTAACTGCATTAATTGTCGTAGTTGTTTTTAAACGGAAAGAGAGTTATTATCAGATCTGTTTTTAAATGGAAAGACAGTTATAATCAGATCTGTCAAATGGTTTATTTTATCGAGGTAGCTGTTGCACATTCTTTACTCTTGATAGAGAATGAAAACTTTATAACAAATTTTTTTAAGCTGATTAATGTTACTTATGCAACAGTAATGTTTTTAGTTTTTATATACAAGATGAACGCGTGTGCAATCTTTAATCATTTTGGTGTTTAATGAGGCATTTGCAACTGAGACGGCGAAGATGTCGTGTGTGAGTCTTGTGTTAGAGTGATTATGCTACTCTCGCTAACTTCATTAATTGTCGTAGTTGTCAAATGGTACAACCGTTAAAAGAAAGTTTCAAGATGTCGACTCTCTATTGAGTACCGAGTAAAGAAAGAAAAACTATATGGCGAACTTGTCGAAAATAATGGAGTATTGTGGCAAGGGTTGTTTTTGCTTTTCATGTGGTAGCAATTCTATCATGCTAAATTAAAAGAGACAACACTAAAATATATTTGAACTTTGATTGTAATCCTAAAATAGAATATTTATGTTAAAAAAAAACTTTTAAACTAGCATTTACGTGTTGTACATATGGGCTTTGACATCGGACATGTGAATGGAATACCTTAGATTTTTTATTTTTTTTGTTAATGAAAGTTTTTGATTTGAATACATTTTTTATGATTATAATAAATTTTGAAATAATTGTAAAATAAATTAAACGTAATTATGAATCTTTTAAGTAAATAACAACTCCAAATACATATAAAAAAATACACTTAATTTTTTCCTTTAAAATATACACTTTTTTTTGTGACTAAATTTAAATTATACATATGTTAAACGATATTTTTATTTTATTTTGTTACGGTGTAAACACATTAAAAACTAATATCGTAACGTAACCATATTAATTATACGAGTGTATTTATTACCTTGCAACTGATATACGTTGGACCCAAATTTATTATCTTGCATTTGTTTCCAAAAAAAAACGTATTTGCTAATTTTGTTCTATCACCCCTTGTACTTTGATTCCCATCCAAAAAGCACACATATTGCAAAACGAAAAACAACAAACTATTTTGTCTTATATTACAATTTTTATTCGTTTAAATACGTTACTCCTATTCCACCAACAACTTCGTCCATTTCCTTATGTATGTATGTATGTATGTATGTATGTATGTATGTATGTATGTATGTATGTAAGTATGTATCCAATAACTTCTTTTCCCACTTATTTTCAATTTGAATTTGGTACTTTGATATTACAAAACAATACTTTTACCACTAAGTTAGCACCGCAAGTAATTTGATTACACATATTAAATAATAATCTACTTTTAGTATAAATAAATAAATAATACTCTATTTTTGTATAAATAAATACTAATTACAAATGATTTAGAAACTAATAGTTAAAATGAACATGTAGGATTTGACGCTGGCGTTATCATTGGCAAGACCATTTCCTCTCTTCAGCCATGATGAAACATTTTTTAAAGAAACAACAATTAGTATGGAAAATAATGGAAGGGTACATAAAGTATTCATAATTAGCAAATGAGACAATTTGTTGACAAGTGATTCACAAATGTGGATGGTTGAGAGAAGTGGTCAATTTGTTGAGATTAAAGTGATAAGGGATTCAGATCATATGGTCATGTTCTCTAAACCAAATCAACTTAGCTCTCTCCTACTAGAGATTGCCAACAAATATTAATATTTTTATTATTGTTAAATGATTATGATTCATTTTGAGTTTACATTTAATAAAATTTCACAATTTCGGGTTGTTTTTGCTTTTCATGTGGTATCAATTTTATCAAGTCTAAATTAAAAGAACTAACAATAATACATGAACTCTCTCGGAAGGTGTTGATAGGGTGTATACATATAATTTTAAATGAAATCCATGAATGGTTATAGAGGGTGAGAGATTATGAGTAATATTTAAGTGCAAGCAAGAGTTGTAAAAATGAAGAACGATGTACATAAACAGTTGGTGTATGATTTACATTTTATTAAGTATTAAGTGAATAAGGGGTCACACTTTATTAATTAAAAAGTAGAAACTACATACACATAGTGATAAGCAAAAAGAGAAAGACAAGGCTTACTTACATACACATTTCATAATACATATATTTTAATTAAAATATCTAGTAATCTTCATGAGCCAAAGGTTGATGATGTGGGTGAGTATTCATATAAAAGTGCTGCAATTGCAGCCCCAAGTAATGGACCACCCAAAAGATTCAATGGTAATGTCATCTCCGGCCCACTAAGGCAGGCCCAAAACCCCGAGCAGGGTTCATGCATGCTCCATAAAACGGGCCACCAGCTAGGATGTATTATTGTGTTAAAAAAAAAAACTTAGTAATAACACCAAATACAAACTATTTTATCACCACTCGGTAATTTAAGTAATTTTTCTGTATCACCACCACTCAATCCTTTTATTTCCTCCAACAATCACACACATTGATAACAAACTATTTCGTATTCCACCAACAACTCGCCATTTCCTTCTGCATTTTCCACCGGAGTGTATTTCCTTCATTTTCTTCACCATGTCAGAGAATGTGAATGTGATACCTTGATACTCCATTATTTTGGGCAAATTCTCTACCAGTTTTTCTTTGTTTCCTCTTTATCCAACCGAAATCTTAAAACTTTCCTTTAATGGTTATAACCATTTGACAAATCTGATTATAACATTCACATTTCCTATGCCATAGCCCATATGTACAACATATACAACGTAATGTTTCCAACATGTACCAAATATGTACAATGTTTCCACTGGAGTGTATTTCCTTCATTTTCTTCACCATGTCAGAGAATGTGAATGTGATATCTTGTTTCCAACATTCAAAATTTATTATAATCATAAAAAATGTATTAAAATAAAAAACACCTAATAAGATACATTTAACTTTTATTTTCTTTTTAATTATTAAACACTTATTTTATATATTCATTAACAAAAAAAAATAAAAAATATATCAAGGTATTCCATTCACATGTCCGAGGTCATAGCGTACAACAAGTAAATGCTAGTTTAAAAGTTTTTTTTTTTAACACAAATATTCTATTTTAGGATTACAATCAAAGTTCAAATATAGTTTTACTTTTGTCTCTTTTATTTTAGACTCGATAGAATTGATACCACATGAAAAACAAATATAACCGCCTTTCCATTTAAAAACAATACTGCAATTAATGCAGTTAGCAAGAGTAGCATAATCACTCTAACACAAGACTCACGCACGATTTTCGCCGTCTCAGTTGCAAATGACACATTAAACACCAACTGATTAAAGATTGCACAATACATGTGTTCATCTTGTCTAGAAAAACGAAAAGCATTACTGTTGCATACGTAACATTCATCATCTTTAAGAGATTTGTTATAAAGTTTTCATTCTCTATCAAGAGAAAAGAACGTGCAAAAGCTAACTCGATAAAACAACCCATTGCCAAATAAAATTGCGATTTCAATGCAAAAACAAGTTTCAATCAATAGTGCAAATTCATTATGTGACATAGTGAACAAAAAAAAGGAAATGTACGAAGACTCTAGGTGGAAAAAGCAGAAGGAAATGGACGCAGTTGTTGGTGGAATAGGAGTAACGTATTTAAATGATTTAAACGAATAAAAATTGTAATATAAGACAAAATAGTTTGTTGTTTTTCGTTTTGCAATATGTGTGCTTTTTGGATGGGAATCAAAGTACAAGGGGTGATAGAACAAAATTAGCAAATACGTTTTTTTTTTGAAACAAATGCAAGATAATAAATTTGGGTCCAACGTATATCAGTTGCAAGGTAATAAATACACTCGTATAATTAATATGGTTACGTTACGATATTAATTTTTAATGTGTTTACACCGTAACAAAATAAAATAAAAATATCGTTTAACATATGTATAATTTAAATTTAGTCACAAAAAAAGTGTATATTTTAAAGGAAAAAATTAAGTATATTTTTTTATATGTATTTGGTGTTGTTATTTACTTAAAAGATTCATAATTACGTTTAATTTATTTTACAATTATTTCAAAATTTATTATAGTCATAAAAAATGTATTCAAATCAAAAACTTTCATTAACAAAAAAAATAAAAAATCTAAGGTATTCCATTCACATGTCCGATGCCATAGCCCATATGTACAACACGTAAATGTTAGTATAAAAGTTTTTTTTTTAACACAAATATTCTATTTTAGGATTACAATCAAAGTTCAAATATATTTTACCGTTGTCTCTTTTAATTTAGCATGATAGAATTGATAGCACATGAAAAGCAAAAACAACCCTTGCCACAATACTCTATTATTTTGGACAAGTCCCCCATATAGTTTTTCTTTCTCTACTCAGTACTCAATAGAGAGTCGACATTTTGAAACTTTCTTTTAACAGTTGTAACCATTTGACATATCTGATTATAACCGTCTTTCCATTTAAAAACAGATCTGATTATAATTGTCTTTCCATTTAAAAACAACTACGAAAATTAATGCAGTTAGCGAGAGTAGCATAATCACTCTAACACAAGATTCACACACGACAATTTCGCCTGATTATAATTGTCTTTCCATTTAAAAACAACTACGACAATTAATGCAGTTAGCGAGAGTAGCATAATCACTCTAACACAAGACTCACACACGACATCTTCGCCGTCTCAGTTGCAAATGCCTCATTAAACACCAAAATGATTAAAGATTGCACATGCGTTCATCTTGTATAGAAAAACTAAAAACATTACTGTTGCATAAGTAACATTAATCAGCTTAAAGAAATTTGTTATAAAGTTTTCATTCTCTATCAAGAGTAAAGAATGTGCAAAAGCTATCTCGATAAAATAAACCATTGCCAGGTAAAATTGCCATGTCAATGCAAAAATAGTTTTCTCTGACATAATGAATAAAAGGAAGCAAATGGACGGAGAATCTGGATGGAAAAAGTAGAAGAAAATGGAAGCACTTGTTGGTGGAATTGGAGCAACGTATTTAAACGAATAAAAATTGTAATACGACAAAATAGTTTGTTATTATTGCTTTCGTAATATGTTTGCTTTTTGGATGGGAATCAAAGTACGAGTGGTGACAGAGAAAAATTGGCAAATACATTTTTTTAAACAAATGGAAGATAATAAATTTGGGCCCAACAATACACTAGTATAATTAATATCGTTATATTAGAATATTAGTTTTTAATGTGTTTACGTAACAAAATAAAATAAAAATATCGTTGATCATGTATATATTTTAAATTTAGTCACAAAAAAAGTGTATATTTTACAGGAAAAAATTAAGTGTATTTTTTTATATGTATTTAATGTTGTTATTCACTTAAAATATTCATAATTACGTTTGATTTCTTTTTCAATTATTTCAAAATTTATTATAATCATAAATAAATGTATGAAAATCAAAAACACCTAATAAGATACATTTAACTTTTTTCTTATTTTTAATTATTAAACACTTATTTTATATATTTATTAACAAAAAATAAAAAATCTATCAAGATATTCTATTCACATGTTCTGATGTCATAGCCCATATATACAACGTAAATGCTAGTTTAAAAGTTTTTTTTTTAACACAAAAATTCTATTTTAAAATTAAAATCAAAGTTCAAATATAGTTTTACTTTTGTCTCTTTTAATTTAGACTTGATAGAATTGATACCACATGAGACGTAAGTTCCATTATCATTTTTACCACGATAACGATTCCAGATTTTTTTGATTGTTCCCGTTATATAGCCACATCATTTGCCACAATACTCCATTATTTTGGGCAAGTTCTCTCATATCTTGTTCCACCAGTTTTTCTTTGTTTCATCGGTACTAACTAGAGAGTCGATATCTTGAAACTTTCCTTCAACGGTTATGTAAAAAGTAAATGCTAAAATTCCCTGTGTGTTTCCAATATGTACAACATATGTACAACATTCAGGTGTGCATGCTAGAAAATCTACCTTTAACAGTTATAACCATTTGACAGATCTGATTTGAACCGCGTTCAAGTACAACATTTGCATTTCCGATGCCATAGCCCATATGTACAACATATGTATAACATAATCTATGTTTCCAATTTCATGTACAACATTCAGATGTGCATGCTAAAAAATCTATCAAGGTATTCCATTCACATGTTCGAGGCCATAGCCCATATGTACAACATATGTACAACAAAATGTATGTTTCCAATTCCATGTACAACATTCACATGTCCGACGCCATAGCCTAGAGGTTTCTAATTCCATGTACAACATTCACATGTCCGAGGTCATAGCCACATGTACGACATATGTACAATGTAATGTATATTTCCAATTCCATGTACAACATTCACATGTCCATGCTAAAAAATAACAATAAAACAACTATACGAACATGATTTAATAACTAAAGAGGATGCTCATGCGCGTGAGATCCAGCACCACCACCACCGTAAGTTCCATTATCATTTTTACCATGACAACGCTTTTAGATTTTTTTGATTGTTCCCATTTCATAGCCACAATCCTTGCCACAATACTCCATTATAGCCCTCGCCACAATACTCCATTATTTTGGCAAGTTCTCCCATATCTTGTGCCACCAATTTTTTTGTTTTCTCGGTACTAAACAGAGAGTTGACATTTTAAAACTGTCCTTTAACGGTTATAACCATTTGACAGATTCGATTATAACTGTCTATATGTACAACATGTGTACTAAGTAAATGCTAAAATTCCCAATGGGTTTCCATTATGTACCAGGTATACAACGTAATTTATTTTTTCAATTCCATGTACAACATTCATATATCCGAGACCACAGCCCATATATACAATATATGTACAACGTAATACATGTCTCCAATTCCAAGGTCTTTGCCACAATACTCCATTATAGCCTTTGCCACAATACTTATATCTTGTGCCACCTTTTTTTGTTTCCTCGGTACTCAAAAGAGTCTGACATTTTGAAGCTTTGAGATCCAGCATCACCACCACCGTAAGTTCAATTATCATTTTTACCATGATAACGATTCTAGATTTTTTTTTATTGTTCCCATTACATAGCCACAGTCCTTGCCACAATACTCCATTATAGCCCTCGCCACAATAGTCCATTATTTTGGCAAGTTCTCCCATCTCTTGTGCCACTAATTTTTTAGTTGACAATTTAAAACTTTCCTTTAACGGTTATAACCATTTCACATATTCGATTATAACTGTCTATATGTACAACATATGTACACAGTAAATGCTAAAACTCCCAATGGGTTTCCATTATGTACCAGGTATGTACAACGTAATTTATGTTTTCAATTCCATGTACAACATTCATATGTCCGAGACCATAGCCCATATATACAATATATGTACAACGTAATATATGTCTCCAATTCCACAGTCTTTGCCACAATACTCCATTATAGCCTTTGCCACAATACTTATATCTTGTGCCACCCTTTTTTTGTTTCCTCGGTACTCAAAAGAGTCGACATTTTGAAGCTTTGCTTTAATGGTTATAATCATTTGACAGATCTGATTATAACTGTCTATATGTACAACATATGTACAAAGTAAATGCTAAAATTCACAGTGTGTTTCCAATATGTACAACATATGTACAACGTATGTACAACGTAATTTATGTTTTCAAGTCCATTTACAACATTCACATGTCCGACACCATAACCCATATATACAATATATGTACAACGTAATTTATGTCGCCAATTCCATTTACAACATTCACATGTCTGATGCCATAGCCTATATGTACAATATATGTACAATGTAATGTATGTCTCCAATTCCATTTACAACACATTCACAAGTTCGATGCCACAGCCTATAAGTACAATATCTGTACAACTTAATGTATATTTCCAATTCCATGTACAACATTCATATATGTCCACGCTAAAAAAATCTATCAAGGTATCCCGTTCAAATGTTCGAGGCCATAGCTGATATGTACAACATATGTAAAATTTAAATTTAATGTATGTTTCTAATTCCAGAAACAACATTCACATGTCTGAGGCCATATGCCATATGTACAACGTATATACAACGTAATGTATGTTTTCAATTTTTCCAATATGTACACATATGTACAACGTAATTTATGTTTTCAAGTCCATGTACAACATTCACATGTCCGAGACCGTAGCCCATATATACAATATATGTACAATGTAATGTATTTCTCCAATTCTATTTACAACATTCACATGTCTAAGGTCATAGCTCATGTGTACAACATATGTACAATATAATGTATATTTCCAATTTCATGTACAACATTTAGATGTCTATGATAAAAAAATCTATCAAGGTATCCCATTCAAATGTTTGAGGCCATAGCTCATATGTAGAACGTAATGGATGTTTCTAATTTGATGTACAACATTCACATGTCGATGCTAAAAAATCTATCAAGTATTCAATTCACTTTTCTGAGGCCGCAACCTATTTGTGCAACATATGTATAACGTAATGTATGTCTCCAATTCGATTTACAACATTCACAAGTCTGATGCCATAGTCCATATGTACAACATATGTACAACGTAATGTATATTTCCAATTCCATAGACAACATTCACATGTCCATGCTAAAATAATCTATCAAGTATCTCATTCAAATGTTCGAGGCCATAGCCCATATGTACAACATATGTAAAATTTAATGTATGTTTCCAATTCAAGGAACAACATTCACATGTCCGAGCCTATAACTCATATGTACAACGTAATGTTTGTTTCCAATTTGATGTACAACATTCACATGTCCATGCTTAAAAATATATCAAGTATTCCATTAACACTTCCGAGGCCACAACCCATTTGTGAGACATATCTATAACGTAATGTATTTTTCTAATTCCATGTACTTGAGACTGAAGATTTGGTGCTAAAACAGCTTAAAAGATTATCTCTCAAAAAGGAGAATAAAATGGAAAAATAACGAACAAACAATTAAACGAATGTGACTTAATAACTAAAAAGGATGCTCATGCGCATGAAATCCAACACCACCACCATAAGCTCCATTATCATTTTCACCATGATAGCGATTCCAGATTTTTTTATTGTTCTCATTATATAGCCACAACCCTTGCCACGATACCCTTTTACAACATTCACATGTCCATGCTAAAAAAATCTATCAAGTTATCCCATTCAAATTTCGAGCCCATAGCCCATATGTACAACATGGGTATAATTTAACGTGTGTTTCCAATTTCAGGAACAAGAATCACATATCCGAGGCCATAGCCCATATGTACAACGTATGTACAACATAATGTATGTTTCCAATTTGATGTACAACATTCACATGTAAATGCTTAAAAATCTATAAGTATTCCATTCATATTTCCGAGGCCACAACCCATTTGTGTAACATATTTATAACGTAATGTATTTTTCCAATTCCATGTACTTGAGACTGAAGGTTTGGTGCTAAAACAGCTTAAAAGATTATCTCTCAAAAAAGGAGAATAAACTGGAAAAATAACGAACAAACAACTAAACGAATGTGTCTTAATAACTAAAGAGGATGCTCATGTGCGTGAATTCCAGCACAACTACCATAAGCTCCATTATCATTTTCACCATGATAGCGATTCAAGATTTTTTTTATTGTTCCTATTACATAGTCACAGCCCTTTCCACGATGCTCCATTATTTTGGGCAAGTTCTCCCATATCTAGTCCAACCAGTTTTTCGTTGTTTCCTCGTTACTCAACAAAGAGTCGATATCTTAAAACTACTTTGCTTTAACGGTTATAACTATTTGACAGATCTGATTATAACCATGTCTATGTACAACATTCACATTTCCGATGCCATAGCTCATATGTACAACATATGTATAAAGTAATTTATGTTTTCAATTTCATGTACAACATTCACATGTGCATGCTAAAAATCTATCAAGTTATTCCATTCACATGTTCGAGGCCATATCTCATATGTACAGCGTAATGTAAGTTCAAGGCCATATCTCATATGTACAACGTAATGTAAGTTTCCAATTCCATGTAAAAAAAGCATATGTCCGAGGCCATAGCCTATATGTACAATTAATGTATGTTTCCAATTCGATATACAACATTCACATGTGCATCCTAAAAAATCTATCAAGTATTCCATTCACATGTCTGAGGCCATAGCCCATAAGGTTTGGTGCTAAAACAGTTTAAAAGATTAGCTCTCAAAAAAGGAGAATAAACTGAAAACAATAACGAACAAACAACTAAACGAACGTGACTTAATAATTAACGAGGATGCGCGTGGGATCCAGCACCACCACCACCGTAAGTTCCATTATCATTTTTACCACGATAACAATTCCAAATTTTTTTTATTGTTCCCATTATATAGCCACAGCCTTTGCCACAATACTCCATTGTTTTGGGCAAGTTCTCCCATATCTTGTTCCACCAGTTTTTCTTTGTTTCCTCGGTACTAACCAGAGAGTCGATATCTTGAAACTTTACTTTAACGGTTATGTAAAAAGTAAATGCTAAAATTCACTGTGTGTTTCCGATATGTACAACATATGTACAACGTAATATATATTTCCAATTGCATGTACAACATTCACATGTCCAAGCCAAAAAAAATCTATCAAGGTGTTGCATTCAAATGTTTGAGGCCATATCCCATAATACAACGTAATGTATGTTTCCAATTTTGGGCAAATTCTCCCATATCTTGTTCCACCAGTTTTTCTTTGTTTCCTCGGTACTAACCAGAGAGTCGATATCTTAAAACTTTCCTTTAACAGTTATGTAAAAAAAATATATCAAGGTGTTGCATTCAAATGTTTGAGGCCATATCCCATAATACAACGTAACGTATGTTTCCAATTTCATGTACAACATTCACATGTCTGAGGCCATAGCCCATATATACAACGTATGTACAATGTAATGTATGTTTCCAATTCCATGTACAACATTCACATGTCTGAGGCCATAGCCCATATGTTGAACATATGTACAACTATGTTTCCAATTTCATGTACAACATTCACATGTCCGAGGCTATAGCCCATATGTACAACATATGTACAACGTAATGTATATTTCCAATTCCATTTACAACATTCACATGTCCATGCTAAAAAAATCTATCAAGGTGTTGCATTCAAATGTTCGAGGCCATATCTCATAATACAACGTAATGTTTGTTTCCAATTTCATGTACAACATTCACATGTTCGAGGCCATAGCCCATATATACAACGTATGTACAATATAATGTATCTTTCCAATTCCATGTACAACATTCACATGTCGGAGGCCATAGCCCATACGTAGAACATATGTACAACGCAATGTATGTTTCCAATTCCATGTACAACATTCATATGTCCGATGCCATAGCCCATATGTACAACGCAATGTATGTTTCCAATTCCATGTACAACATTCACATGTCCGAGGCTATAGCCCATATGTACAACATAATGTGTATTTCCAATTCCATGTACAACATTCACATGTCCATGCTAAAATAATCTAAGGTATCCCATTCAAATGTTCAAGCCATAGCTCATATGTACAACATATGTAAAATTTAATGTATGTTTCCAATTCCAAGAACAACATTCACATGTCCGAAGCCATAAGCAGGCTATAGCCCATATGTACAACGTAATGTATATTTCCAATTCCATGTACAACATTCACATGTCCATGCTAAAATAATCTATCAAGGTATCCCATTCACATGTTCGAAGCCATAAGCTCAATTATCATTTTCACTACGATAGCGATTAGCTCAAAAAATGAGAATAAACAGGAAAAATAACGAGAAAACAGCCAAACGAATGTGACTTAATAACTAAAGAGGATGTTCATGTGCGTGAGATCTAGCACCGCCACCATAAGCTCCATTATCATTTTCATCGATAGCGATTCCAGAATTTTTTTATCGTTCCCATTTAGGCACAGCCTTTGCCATGATACTCCATTGTTTTGGTCAAGTTCTCTCTTATCTTATCCCAATTTTTCTTTTTTTTTTATTGTTCCCGTTACATAACCACAACCCCTGCCACGATACTCCATTATTTTGGGCAAGTTCTGCGTATGTTATCCGATCAGTTTTTCTTTGTTTCCTCGTTAATCAGAGAGTCCATGCCACGATACTCCATTATTTTGGGCAAGTTCTGTGTATCTTATCCGATCAGTTTTTCTTTGTTTCCTCGTTAATCAGAGAGTCGATATCTTAAAACTTTCCTTTAACGGTTATAACCATTTGACAAATCTGATTATCACCATATGTACAACGTATGTACAACATAATTTATATTTCCAATTCCACGTACAACATTCACATGTCCATGCTAAAAAAAATCTATCAAGGTATTTCATTCAAATGTTCGATGCCATAGCTCATATGTACAACATATGTATAACGTAATTTATGTTTCCAATTCCATGTACAATATTCACATGTGCATACTAAAAAATCTATCAAGGTATTCCATTCACATGTTCGAGGCCACAACATAATGTATGTTTCCAACTCCATGTACAAGATTCATATGTCCGAGGCCATAGCCTATATGTACAACATATGTAAAACGTAATGTATATTTGCAATTCGATGTACAACATTTACATGTCCATGCTAAAAAGTCTATCAAGTATGTTTCTAATTTGATGTACAACATTAACATGTCCATGTTAAAAAAATCTATCAAGTATTCCATTCACATGTCCATAGGCATAGCCCATTTGTACAACATAATGTATCCATACGTTTTACATATGTAATGGTGTACAACAAATACTTGATAGATTTTTTAGCATGGACATGTGAATGTTTTAAATGAAATTAGAAATATACATTACGTTGTACATATGTTGTACACATGGGCTATGGCCTCGGACATTTAAATATTGTACATGCAATTAGAAATATACATTACATTGTAGATATGTTGTACATATAGGCTATGACCTCGGACATTTGAATGTTGTACTAGGAATTGGAAACATACATTATGTTGTACATACGTTGTACATATGGGCTATGGTCTCGAACATTTGAATGTGAATGTTATACCTAGAATTGAAAACATATATTACGTTGCACATATGGGCTAGAGTATCGAACATTTGAATGAAATACCTTGTTAGATTTTTTTAGCATGGACACGTGAATATTGTACATCGAAGTGAAAACATACATTACGTTGTACATATGTTGTACATATATGTTATGGCCTCGGACATATGAATCTTGTACATGAAATTGGAGACATGCATTACGTTGTACATATGTAATGGTGTACAACAAATACTTGATAGATTTTTTAGCATGAACATGTGAATGTTGTAAATGAAATTGGAAATATACATTACGTTGTACATATGGTGTACATATGGGCTGTGGCCTCGAATATGTGAATGTTGTACATATGTTCTAAACATGGGCTATGGCATCGAACATATATTACTTTGTACATACGTTGTACATATGGGCTAGTTGTACATACGTTGTACATATGGGCTATGGCCTCGAACATGTGAATGTTGTAACTGGAATTGAAAACATATGGGTTATGACATCAGACATGTGAATGTTGTAACTGGAATTGAAAACATACATTACGTGTACATATGTTGTACATATGGGCTATGGCCTCAAACATTTGAATGGAATAACTTAATAGATTTTTTTAGCATGGACATGTTACTGTTGTACATGGAATTGGAAATATAAATTACGTTGTACATATGGGCTATGGCCTCGAACATTTGAATGAAATACTTTGATAGATTTTTTTAGCATGGATGTGTTACTTTTGTACATGGAATTGGGCAATGGGATCGGAAATGTGAATGTTGTACATCGACGCGGTTATAATCAGATCTGTCAAATGGTTATAACCGTTAAAGGAAAGTTTTAAGATATCTGTCAAATGGTTATAAACGTTAAAGGAAAGTTTTAAGATATCGAACCTCTGAATAACGAGGAAACAACAAAAAATTGATGGGACAAGATACGGAGAACTTTCCCAAAATAATGAAGTATCGTGGCAAGGGGTTGTTGTTATGTAACGGGAACAATAAAAAAAGTAAAACTGAGGCAAGATACAAGAGAACTTACCCAAAATAATGGAGTATCGTGGCAAGTGTTGTGCCTATGTAATGGGAACAATAAAAAAAATCTGGAATCGCTATCGTGGTGAAAATGATAATGGAGCTTATGGTGGTGGTACTAGATCTCACGCGCATGAGCATCCTTTTTAGTTATTAAGTCACATTCGTTAAGTTGTTTTCTCGTTATTTTTCCTGTTTATTCTCATTTTTTGAGCTAATCGCTATCGTGGTGAAAATGATAATTGAGCTTATGGCTTCGAACATGTGAATGTTGTTCCTCGAATTGGAAACATAGATTAAATTTTACATATGTTGTACATATGAGTTATGGCATGAACATTTGAATGGGATACCTTGATAGATTTTTTTAGCATGGACATGTGAATGTTGTACATGGAATTGGAAATATACATTACGTTACATATGTTGTACATATAGGCTATGGACTCGGACATGTGAATGTTGTACATGGAAACCGAAACATACATTACGTTGTTGTACATATGTTCTACATATAGGCTATGGCCTCAGAAATGTGAATGTTGTACATGGACTTGGAAACATACATTATATTGTACATACGTTGTACATATGGGCTTTGGCCTCGGACATGTGAATGTTGTACAAACGAATGTAATGGAGACATACATTAATGGAGACATACATTAACTGGTGGATATTATGTTGATACCTGGAATTCAAAATGTCGATTCTCTGTTGAGTACGGAGGAAACAATATAACTAGTGCAACAAGATATGGGAGAACTTGGCCAAAATAATGGAGTATTGTTGCAAGGGTTGTGCCTATGTAATGAGAACAATCAAAAAAATCTGGAATCGCTATCATGATAAAAATGATAATGGAACTTATGGTGGTGGTGCTGGATCTCACGCGTATGAGTATATTCTTTAGTTATTAAGTCACGTTAGTTTAGTTGTTTTCTTGTTATTTTACCTTTTTATTCTCATTTTTTGAGAGCTAATCATTTAAGCTGTTTTAGGAGATAATCTTTTAATCTATTTTAGCACCAAACCTTCCGTTTAGAGTAAATGGAATTGGAAAAATACATTACGTTGTACATATGTTGCACATATGGGCTATGGCCTCAGACCTGTGAGTGGAATACTTGCTAGATTTTTTAGCATTTACATGTGAATATTAAACATGGAATTAGAAATATACATTACGTTGTACATATGTTGTACATATGGGCTATAGCCTCGGACATTTGAATATTGTACATGCAATTAGAAATATACATTACGTTGTAGATATGTTGTACATATGGGCTATGGCCTCGGACATTTGAATATTGTACATGGAATTGTTAACATACATTACATTGTACATACATTACGTTGTACATATGGACTATGGTTTCGGACATGTGAATGTTGTACGTGGAATTGGAAACATAAATTACGTTGTACATAAGTTGTACATATGGGGGACATGTGAATGTTGTCTCTGGAATTGGAAACATACATTATTTTTTACCTATATTGTGCAGATGGGATATGGCCTCGAACATTTGAATAAAATACCTTGATAGATTTATTTTATTATGGACATGTGAATGTTGTACATCAAACTCGAAACATACATTACGTTCTATATATGTTGTACATATGGGTTATGGCCTCGAATATTTGAATAAAATACCTTGATATACATATGTTGTACATATGGGCTATGGCCTCGAACATTTGAATAAAATACCTTCTTGATAGATTTTTTTAGCATGGACATTTGAATGTTGTACATCGAATTCGAAACATACATTAAGTTGTACATATGTTATACATATAGGCTATCGCCTCGAACAATACTTGATAGATTTTTTAGCATAGACATGTCAATATTGTACATTAAATTGGAAATATACATTACGTTGTACATATGGGCTATGGCCCTGGACATTACGTTGTACATACAAGCTATGACCTCGGATATGTGAATGTTGTACATGGAATTAGAAACGTACATTACGTTGTACATATAGGCTATAGGCTCGGACATTACGTTGTACATATGAGATATGGCCTTGGACATGTGAATATTGTAAATAGAATTGGAAACATACATTGCGTTGTACACATAGCTTAGAGGCTCGGACATTACGTTGTACAATAGAGATATGACCTCGGACATGTGAATATTGTAAATGGAATTGGAAACATACATTGCGTTGTACATATATTGTACATATGGGCTATGACCTCGGAAATGTGAATGTTGTACATGGAATTGAAAACATAAATTTTGTTATACTTGTGTTGTATATATTTTGTACATGTTGGAAATACACAGGGAATGATAGATTTTTTTAACATGGACATTTGAATGTTGTACATGGAATTGAAACATAAATTACGTTATACATACGTTGTACATATGTTGTATAAATAGGCTATGGCCTCGGACATGTGAATGTTCTAAATGGAATTGAAACATAAATTACGTTATACATACGTGGTACATATGGGCTCTGGCCTCGGACTTGTGAATGTTGTACGTTAAATTGGAAACATAAATTATGTTGTACACACGTTGTACATATGGGCTATGGCTACATATGTTATACATATGGCTGTGGCTTCGGACATGTGAATGTTGTACGTGGAATTGGAAACATAAATTACGTTGTACATACGTTGTACATATGGGTTAATGTTGTACGTGGAATTGGAAACATAAATTACGTTGTACATACGTTGTACATATGCGCTATGGCTACATGTTGTACATATAGGCTATGAACTCGGACATGTGAATGTTGTATCTGTAATTGGAAACATACATTATTTTGTACATATGTTGTACATATGGGCTATGGCCTCGAACATTTAAATAAAATTTATTGATAGATTTATTTTTGCATGGACATGTGAATGTTGTATATCGAATTCGAAATATACATTACGTTATACATATATTGTACATATGGGCTATGGCCTATTTGAATAAACGCTATGGCCTCATATGGGCTATGGCCTCGACTTTGATAAACGCTATTGTACATATGGGCTATGGGCTATGGCCTCGACCTTGATATACATATGGGCTATGGCTACATATGTTGTACATATGGACTATGGCTTCGGACATGTGAATGTTGTACGTGGAATTGGAAACATAAATTACGTTGTATATATGTTGTACATATGGGCTATGGCTACATGTTGTACATATGGGATATGGCCTCGAACATACATTATTTGGTACATATGTTGTACATATGGGATATGGCCTCGGAAATTTGAATAAAATAACTTGACATATTTATTTTAGCATGGACATGTGAATGTTGTACATCAAATTCGAAACATGCATTACGTTGTACATATGAGTTATGGCCTCGAACATTTGAATAAAATACCTACTTGATAGATTTTTTTAGCATGGACATGTGAATGTTGTACATCGAATTCGAAACGTACATTAAGTTGTACATATGTTATACATATAGGCTATCGCCTCGAACAATACTTGATAGATTTTTTAGCATGAACATGTCAATATTGTACATTAAATTGGAAACATACATTATATTGTATATGTTGTACATATGGGCTATGGCATAGGAAATGTGAATGTTGTACATAGACGCGGTTATAATCAGATGTGTCAAATAGTTATAAGCATTAAAGGAAAGTTTTAAGATTTCGACTATCTGTTCGAGGAAACAAAGAAAATTTGGTGGACAAGATATGGGAAAATTTGCCCAAAATAATGGAGTATCAAGGCAAGGGCTGTGGTTATGTAACGGGAACAATAAAAAAAAATCTGGAATCGCTATTGGGGTGAAAATGATTATGGAGCTTATGGTGGTGGTGTTGGGTCTCACACGCATGAGCATGTTCTTTAATTATTAAGTCACGTTTGTTTTAGTTGTTTGTTTGTTATTTTTCCATTTTATTCTCCTTTTTTGGGAGCTAATCTTTTAAGCTGTTTTAGCACTAAACTTTCAGTCTCAAATACATGGAATTGGAAAAATACATTATGTTGTACATATGTTGCACAAATGCGCTATGCCTATGGACATGTGAATGGATACATTATGTTTTACCTATGTTGCACAAATGGGCTATGCCTATGGACATGTGAATGGATACGTTATGTTGTACATATGTTGCACAAATGGACTATGCCTATTGACATGTGAATGGAATACTTGATAGATTTTTTAGCATGGATATGTGAATGTTGTACATCGAATTGCAAACATACATTACGTTTTACATATGTTTTACATATAGGCTATGGCCTCGTACATATGAATCTTGTACATGGAATTGGAAACATACATTATGTTGTGGCCTCGAACATGTGAATGGAATACCTTGATAGATTTTTTAGTATGCACATGTGAATGTTGTACATGGAATTGGAAACATAAATTACGTTATACATGTTGTACATATGGGCTATGGCCTCGAACATTTGAATGAAATACCTTGATAGATTTTTTTTAGCATGGACATGTGAATGTTGTACATGGAATTGGAAATATAAATAATGGTGTACATATGTTGTACATAGACGCGTTTATAATCAAATCTGTCAAATGGTTATAACCGTTAAAAGAAAGTTTTAAGATATCGACTCTTTGAGTAAGGAGGAAACAAAAAAAAACTGGTGGGACAAGATACATGAAAACTTGCCCAAAATAATGGAGTATCGTTGCAAGGCTGCGGCTATGTAATGAGAACAATAAATGAAAACTGGTCAACAAGATACGGGAGAATTTGCCCAAAATAATGAAGTATCATGGCTAACTATGTAATGGTAACAATAAAAAAAATCTGGAATCGCTATCGCGGTAAAAATGATAATGGAGATTATGGTGGTAGTGCTAGATCACACGCGCATGAGCATTCTCCTTAGTTATTAAGTCACGTTCGTTTAATTGTTTTGTCGTTATTTGAATGAAATACCTTGATAGATTGTTTTTAGCATGGACATGTGAATGTTGTACATGGAATTGGAAATATAAATAATGGTGTACATATGTTGTACATAGACGCGTTTATAATAAGATCTGTCAAATGGTTAAAATCGTTAAAAGAAAGTTTTAAGATATCGACTCTTTGAGTAAGGAGGAAACAAAGAAAAACTGGTGGGACAAGATACATGAAAACTTGCCCAAAATAATGGAGTATCGTTGCAAGGCTGTGGCTATGTAATGAGAACAATAAAAGAAAACTTGTTAACAAGATACGGGAGAATTTGCCCAAAATAATGAAGTATCGTGGCTGGCTATGTAATGGTAACAATAAAAAAAATCTGGAATCACTATCGCGGTGAAAATGATAATGGAGATTATGGTGGTAGTGCTAGATCACACGCGCATGAGCATCCTCCTTAGTTATTAAGTCACGTTCGTTTAATTGTTTTGTCGTTATTTTTCCTGTTTATTCTCATTTTTTGAGAGCTGATCTTTTAAGCTATTTTAGCACCAAACCTTCAATCTCAAGTAAATGGAGTTAAAAAAATACAATACGTTTTACATATGTTGCACATATGGGCTATGGCCTTAGACTTGTGAATGAAATACTTGGAAACGTACATAGCCATGTACATGTGAATGTTGTACAATTGGAAACATACATTTGTACATACGTTGTACATTTGGGCTATGGCATCGGACATGTGAATGTTGTACCTCGAATACTTGATAGATTTTTTAGCATGGACATGTGAATGTTGTACATCAAATTGGAAACATAGCTTGATAGATTTTTTAGCATGGACATGTGAATGCTGTAAATGAAATTGGAAATATACATTACGTTCTACATAAGTTGTACCTATGGGTTGTGGCCTCGAATTTGTGAATGTTGTACATGGAATAGGAAACATACATTACGTTGTACATATGTTTTACATATGGGATATGACCTCGGACATGTTATTGTTGTACATGGAATTCGAAGCATACATTACGCGGGTTCATGCATGCTCCATACGGGCCACCAGCTAGGATGATTATTGTGTTAAAAAAAAACTTAGTAATAACACCAAATACAAACTATTTTATTACCACTCGGTAATTTAAGTAATTTTTCTGTATCACCAACAACTCGCCATTTCCTTCTACATTTTCCACCGGAGTGTATTTCCTTCATTTTCTTCACCATGTCAAATGTGAATGTGATACCTTCATACTCTATTATTTTGGACAAATTCTCCACCGGTTTTTCTTTGTTTCCTCGTTACCCAACATATAGTCGAAATCTTAAAACTTTCTTTTAATGGTTATAACAATTTGGCAAATCTGATTATAACATTCACATTTCCTATGCCATAGCACATATGTACAACATATACAACGTAATGTTTCCAACATTTACCAAATATGTACAACGTACAACAAAATTTATGTTTCCAATTCCATTTACAACATTACCGAGGCCATAGCCTATTTATACAACATAATGTATATTTCTTATTTCATGTACAACATTTATTTGTGCATGTTAAAAAAATCTATCATTCCCTGTGTATTTTCAACATGTACAAAATATGTACAACGTAGGTACAACAAAATTTATGTTTTCAATTATATATACAACATTTACATGTCCGAGATCATAGCCCATATGTACAGTATATGTACAACGTAATGTATGTTTCCAATTACATTTACATTATTCATATGTCCGAGGCCATATCCCATATGTACAACGTAATGTCCGAGTTTATAGCCTATATGTACAACGTAATGTTTGTTTCTAATTCCATATACAACATTCACATATCTGAGGCCATAGCCCGTATGTACAATGTAATGTCCAAGGCCATAGCCTATATGTACAATGTAATGTATGTTTCCAATTCCGTGTACAACATTGACATGTCTAACACCATCGCTCATATATACAACATATGTACAACGTAATGTATGTTTCGAATTCCATGTACAACATTCACATGTCTGTGGCCATAACCCATATGTAGAACGTAATGTATGTTTACAATTCCATTTACAACATTTCAGAGGCCATAGCCTATTTATACAACATAATGTATATTTTTTATTTCATGTACAACATTCATTTGTGCATGTTAAAAAAATCTATCATTCCCTGTGTTTCCAATTTCATTTACAACATTTCAGAGGCCATAGCCTATTTATACAACATAATGTATATTTCTTATTTCATGTACAACATTCATTTGTGCATGTTAGAAAAATCTATCATTCCCTGTATATTTCCAACATGTACAAAATATGTACACCCTATGTACAATAAAATTTATGTTTTCAATTCCATATACAACATTCACATGTCCGAGGTCATAGCCTACATGTACAACATATGTACAACATAATGTATATTTCTAATTTCATGTACAACATTCATATGTCTATGTTAAAAAAATCTATCATTTCCTGTGTATTTCAAACATGTACAAAATATGTACAACGTAGGTACAATAAAATTTATATTTTCAATGCTATATACAACGTAACGTATGTTTCTAATTCCACGTACTACATTCACATATCTGAGGCCATAGCCCGTATATACAACGTAATTTTTGTTTCCAATTCCGTGTACAACATTCACATGTCCGAGACCATAGCTCATATATACAACATATGTACAACGTAATGTATGTTTCCAATTCCGTGTACAACATTCACATGTCTAAGGCCATAACCCATATGTACATCGTATGTACAACGTAATATATGTTTCTAATTCCATGTACACCATTCACATGTCCGAGGCTATAACCCATATGTACAACGTATGTACAACGTAATATATGTTTCTAATTCCATGTACAACATTCTCATGTCCGATGCTATAACCCATATGTACAACGTATATACAAAGTAATGTATGTTTACAATTCCAAGTACAACATTCACATGTCCGAGGCCATAGCCCATATGCACAACGTATGTACAACATAATGTATCTTTCTAATTCCATGTACAACATTCACATGTCCGAGGCCAAAGCTCATATGTCAAACATATGTACAACCTTAATGTATTTTTTTGTATTTGAGACTAAAAATTTGGTGCTAAAATAGCTGAAAATTTTGGTGCTGCCATTGCAGCCCCAAGTAATGCACCACCAAAAAGATCCAATGGTAATGCCATCACCAGCCCACTAAGGCAGACCCAAAAGCCCGAGCAGGGTTGATGCATACTCCATACGGGCCACCAGCTAGAATATTATTGTGTTAAAAAAAAAACTTAGTAATAACACCAAATACAAATTATTTTATTATCACTCGGTAATTTAAATAATTTTTCTGTATCACCACCACTCGGTCGTTTTATTTCCTCCAACAATCACACACATTGATAACAAATTATTTCGTATTCCACCAACAACTCGCCATTTCCTTCTGCATTTTCCACCGGAGTGTATTTTCTTCACCATGTCAAATGTGAATGTGATACCTTAATACTCCATTATTTTGGGCAAATTCTCCACCAGTTTTTCTTTGTTTCCTCGTTACCCAACATATAGTCGAAATCTTAAAACTTTCCTTTAATGGTTATAACCATTTGGCAAATCTGATTATAACATTCACATTTCCTATGCCATAGCACATATATACAACATATACAACGTAATGTTTCCAACATGTACCAAATATGTACAACGTACAACAAAATTTATGTTTCCAATTCCATTTACAACATTACCGAGACCATAGCCTATTTATACAACATAATGTATATTTCTTATTTCATGTACAACATTCATTTGTGCATTTTCAAAAAATCTATCATTCCCTGTGTTTCCAATTCCATTTACAACATTTCAGAGGCCATAGCCTATCTATACAACATAATGTATATTTCTTATATATGTACAACATTCATTTGTGCATGTTAAAAACATCTATCTTTCCCTGTGTATTTCCAACATGTACAAAATATGTACACCGTAGTACAACAAAATTTATGTTTTCAATTCCATATACAACATTCACATGTCCGAGGTCATAGCCTACATGTACAACATAATGTATATTTCTAATTTCATGTACAACATTCATATGTCCATGTTAAAAAAATCTATCATTCCCTGTGTATTTCCAACATGTACAAAATATGTACAACGTAGGTACAACAAAATTTATATTTTCAATTCTATATACAACATTCACATGTCCGAGATCATAGCCCATATGTACAGTATATGTACAACGGAATGTATGTTTCCAATTACATTTACAATATTCACATGTCTGAGGCCATATCCCATATGTAAAACGTAATGTCCGAGCTTATAGCACATATGTCAAACGTAATGTATGTTTCTAATTCCATGTACAACATTCACATATCTGATGCCATAACCCGTGTGTACAACGTAATGTCCAGAGCCGTAGCCCATATGTACAACTTAATGTATGTTTCCAATTCCGTGTACAAGATTCACATGTTCGAGACCATAGCTCATATATACAACATATGTACAACGTAATGTATGTTTCCAATTCCATGTACAACATTCACATGTCTGAGGCCATAACCCATATATACATCGTATGTACAACGTAATATATGTTTCTAATTCCATGTACACCATTCACATGTCCGAGGCTATAACCCATATGTACAACGTATGCACAACGTAATATATGTTTCTAATTCCATGTACAACATTCACATGTCCGATGCTATAACCCATATGCACAACGTATGTACAACGTAATGTATGTTTCTAATTCCATGTACAACATTCACATGTCCGAGGCCATAGCCCATATGTCAAACATATGTACAACCTTAATGTATTTTTCCAATTACATGTATTTGAGACTAAAAGTTTGGTGCTAAAATAGGTTAAAAGTTTGGTGCTGCCATTGCAGCCCCAAGTAATGCACCACACAAAAGATCCAATGGTAATGCCATCTCCGGCCCACTAAGGCAGGCCCAAAAGCCCGAGCAGGGTTCATGCATGCTCCATACGGGCCACCAGCTAGGATGTATTATTGTGTTAAAAAAAAAACTTATGAATAACACCAAATACAAACTTTTTTATTACCACTCGGTAATTTAAGTAATTTTTCTATATCACCACCACTCAGTCCTTTTATTTCCTCCAACAATCACACACATCGATAACAAACTATTTCGTATTCCATCAACAACTCGCCATTTCCTTCATTTTCTTCACCATGTCAAATGTGAATGTGATACCTTGATACTCCATTATTTTGGGCAAATTCACCACCAGTTTTTCTTTGTTTCATTGTTACCCAAAATATAGTCGAAATCTTAACACTTTCTTTTAATGGTTATAACCATTTGGCAAATCTGATTATAACATTCACATTTCCTATGCCATAGCCCATATATACAACATATCGACGTAATGTTTTTCCAACATGTACCAAATATGTACAACTTACAACAAAATTTATGTTTCCAATTCCATTTACAACATTACCGAGGCCATAGTCTATTTATACAACATAATGTATATTTCTTATTTCATGTACAACATTCATTTGTACATGTTAAAAAAATCTATCATTCCCTATGTATTTTCAACATGTACAAAATATGTACACCGTAGGTACAACAAAATTTATGTTTTCAATTCTATATACAACATTCACATGTCCGAGATCATAGCCCATATGTACAGTATATGTACATCGCAATGTATGTTTCCAATTACATTTACAATATTCAAATGTCCGAGGCCATATCCCATATGTACAACGTAATATCCGAGCTTATAGCCCATATGTACAACGTAATGTATGTTTCTAATTCCGTGTACAATATTCACATATCTGATGCCATAACCCGTATGTACAACGTAATGTTCGGGGCCATAGCCCATATGTACAACGTAATGTATGTTTCCAATTCTGTGTACAACATTGACATTTCCGATACCATAGCTCATATATACAACATATGTACAACGTAATGAATGTTTCCAATTCTGTGTACAACATTCACATGTCTGAGGCCATAACCCATATGTATAACGTATATACAACTTAATGTATGTTTCCAATTCCAAGTACAACATTCACATGTCCGAGGTCATAACCCATATGCACAACGTATGTACAACGTAATGTATGTTTCTAATTCCATGTACAACATTCACATGTCCGAGGCCATAGCCCATATGTCAAACATATGTACAACCTTAATGTATTTTTCCAATTACATGTATTTGAGACTAAAAGTTTGGTGCTAAAATAGGTTAAAAGTTTGGTGCTGTCATTGCAGCCCCAAGTAATGCACCACCCAAAAGATCCAATGGTAATGCCATCTCCGGCCCACTAAGGCAGGCCCAAAAGCCCGAGCAGGGTTCATGCATGCTCCATACGGGCCACCAGCTAGGATGTATTATTGTGTTAAAAAAAAAACTTATGAATAACACCAAATACAAACTTTTTTATTACCACTCGGTAATTTAAGTAATTTTTCTATATCACCACCACTCAGTCCTTTTATTTCCTCCAACAATCACACACATCGATAACAAACTATTTCGTATTCCATCAACAACTCGCCATTTCCTTCATTTTCTTCACCATGTCAAATGTGAATGTGATACCTTGATACTCCATTATTTTGGGCAAATTCACCACCAGTTTTTCTTTGTTTCATTGTTACCCAAAATATAGTCGAAATCTTAACACTTTCTTTTAATGGTTATAACCATTTGGCAAATCTGATTATAACATTCACATTTCCTATGCCATAGCCCATATATACAACATATCGACGTAATGTTTTTCCAACATGTACCAAATATGTACAACTTACAACAAAATTTATGTTTCCAATTCCATTTACAACATTACCGAGGCCATAGTCTATTTATACAACATAATGTATATTTCTTATTTCATGTACAACATTCATTTGTACATGTTAAAAAAATCTATCATTCCCTATGTATTTTCAACATGTACAAAATATGTACACCGTAGGTACAACAAAATTTATGTTTTCAATTCTATATACAACATTCACATGTCCGAGATCATAGCCCATATGTACAGTATATGTACATCGCAATGTATGTTTCCAATTACATTTACAATATTCAAATGTCCGAGGCCATATCCCATATGTACAACGTAATATCCGAGCTTATAGCCCATATGTACAACGTAATGTATGTTTCTAATTCCGTGTACAATATTCACATATCTGATGCCATAACCCGTATGTACAACGTAATGTTCGGGGCCATAGCCCATATGTACAACGTAATGTATGTTTCCAATTCTGTGTACAACATTGACATTTCCGATACCATAGCTCATATATACAACATATGTACAACGTAATGAATGTTTCCAATTCTGTGTACAACATTCACATGTCTGAGGCCATAACCCATATGTATAACGTATATACAACTTAATGTATGTTTCCAATTCCAAGTACAACATTCACATGTCCGAGGTCATAACCCATATGCACAACGTATGTACAACGTAATGTATGTTTCTAATTCCATGTACAACATTCACATGTCCGAGGCCATAGCCCATATGTCAAACATATGTACAACCTTAATGTATTTTTCCAATTACATGTATTTGAGACTAAATGTTTGGTGCTAAAATAGATTAAAAGTTTGGTGCTGCCATTGCAGCCCCAAGTAATGCACCACCCAAAAGATCCAATGGTAAAGCCATCTCCGGCCCACTAAGGCAGGCCCAAAAGCCCGAGCAGGAGTCATGCATGCTCCATACGGGCTACCAGTTAGGATGTATTATTGTGTTAAAAAAAAACTTAGTAATAACACCAAATACAAACTATTTTATTAACACTCGGTAATTTAAGTAATTTTTCTGTATCACCACCACTCAGTCCTTATATTTCCTCCAACAATCACACACATTGATAACAAACTATTTCGTATTCCACCAACAACTCGCCATTTCCTTCTGCATTTTCCACCGGAGTATATTTCCTTCATTTTCTTCACCATGTCAGATGTGAATGTCATACCTTGATTCTCCATTATTTTGGGCAAATTCTCCACCAGTTTTTCTTTGTTTCCTCGTTACCCAACACATAGTCAAAATCTTAAAACTTTCCTTTAATGGTTATAACCATTTGGCAAATCTGATTATAACATTCACATTTTCTATGCCATAGCCCATATGTATAACATATACAACGTAATGTTTCCAACATGTACCAAATACGTACAACGTAGGTACAACAAAATTTATGTTTCCAATTCCATTTACAAAATTTCAGAGGCCATAGCCTATTTATACAACATGTATATTTCTTATTCATGTACAACATTCATATGTGCATGTTAAAAAAAATCTATCATTTCCCTGTGTTTCCAATTCCATTTACAACATTTCAGAGGCCATAGCCTATTTATACAACATAATGTATATTTCTTATTTCATGTACAACATTTATTTGTGCATGTTAAAAAAATCTATCATTCCCTGTGTATTTCCAACATGTACAAAATATGTACACCGGAGCTACAACAAAATTAATGTTTTCAATTCCATATACAAAATTCACATGTCCGAGGTCATAGCCTACATGTACAACATATGTGCAACATTCATATGTCCATGTTAAAAAAATTTATAATTCCCTGTGTATTTTCAACATGTACAAAATATGTACACCGTAGGTACAACAAAATTTATGTTTTCAATTCTATATACAACATTCACATGTCCGAGATCATAGACCATATGTACAGTATATGTACAACGCAATGTATGTTTCCAATTACATTTACAATATTCACATGTCCGAGACCATATCCCATATGTACAACGTAATGTCCGAGCTTATAGCCCATATGTACAACGTAATGTATGTTTCTAATTCCATGTACAACATTCACATATCTGAGGGCATAACTCGTATGTACAACGTAATGTCCGTGTACAATATTCACATGTTCGAGACCATAGCTCATATATACAACATATGTACAACGTAATGTATGTTTCCAATTCCGTGTACAACATTCACATGTCTGAGGCCATAACCCATATGTACAACGTAATATATGTTTCTCATTCCATGTACACCATTCACATGTCCGAGAATTTGCCCAAAATAATGGAGTATCAAGGTATCACATTCACGTTTGACATGGTGAAGAAAATGAAGGAAATACACTTCGGTGGAAAATGCAGAAGGAAATAAAAGGACTGAGTGGTGGTGATACAGAAAAATTATTTAAATTACCGAGTGGTAATAAAATAGTTTGTATTTGGTGTTATTACTAAGTTTTTTTTAACACAATAATACATTCTAGCTGGTGGCCCGTATGGAGCATGCATGAACCCTGCTCGGGCTTAAAGACCTGCCTTAGTGGGCCGAAGATGGCATAACCATTGGATATTTTGGGTGGTGCATTACTTGGGGTTGCAATGGCAGCACCAAACTTTTAAGCTATTTTAGCACCAGAATTTTAGTCTCAAATACATGTAATTGGAAAAATACATTAAGGTTGTACATATGTTTGACATATGGGCTATGGCCTCGGACATGTGAATGTTGTACATGGAATACGAAATAGTTTGTTATCAATGTGTGATTGTTGGAGGAAATAAAAGGACTGAGTGGTGGTGATACAGAAAAATTATTTAAATTACCGAGTGGTAATAAAATAGTTTGTATTTGGTGTTATTACTAAGTTTTTTTAACACAATAATACATCATAGCTGGTGGCCCGTATGGAGCATGCATGAACCCTGCTCGGGCTTTTGGACCTGCCTTAGTGGGCCGGAGATGGCATTATCATTGGATCTTTTGGGTGGTGCATTACTTGGGGCTGCAATGGCAGCACCAAACTTTTAAGCTATTTTAGCACCAAACTTTTAGTCTCAAATACATGTAATTGGAAAAATACATTAAGGTTGTACATATGTTTGACATATGGGCTATGGCCTCGTACATGTGAATAATGTACATGGAATTAGAAACATACATTACGTTGTACATACGTTGTCCATATGGGCTATGGCCTCGGACATGTGAATGTTGTACTTGGAATTGGTAACATACATTACGTTGTATATACGTTGTACATAATGGCTATGGCCTCGAACATGTGAATGTTGTACATGGAATTAGAAACATATATTACGTTGTACATATGTTGTATATATGAGCTATGGTCTCGGACATGTCAATGTTGTACACGGAATTGGAAACATACATTACGTTGTACATATGGGCTATGGCCGTGGACATTACAATGTACATGCGGGCTATGGCCTTAGATATGTGAATGTTGTACATGGAATTAGAAACATACATTACGTTGTAGATATGGGCTATAAGCTCGGACATTATGTTGTACATATAGGCTATGACCTCGGACATGTGAATATTGTATATGGAATTGAAAACATAAATTTTGTTGTACCTACGGTGTACATATTTTGTACATGTGAGAATACACAGGGAATGATAAATTTTTTTAACATGCACAAATGAATGTTGTACATGAAATAAGAAATATACATTATGTTGTATAAATAGGCTATGGCCTCGATAATGTTGTAAATGAAATTGGAAACATAAATTTTGTTGTACGTTGTACAAATTTGGTATATGTTGGAAACATTACGTTGTATATGTTGTATATATGGGCTATGGCATAGGAAATGTGAATGTAATAATAAGATTTGCTAAATGGTTATAACCATTAAAATAAAGTTTTAAGATTTCGACTATATGTTGGGTAACGAGGAAAAAAAGAAAAACTGGTGGAAAATTTGCCCAAAATAATGGAGTATCAAGGTATCACATTCACATTTGACATGGTGAAGAAAATGAAGGAAATACACTCCGGTGGAAAATGTAGAAGGAAATGACGAGTTGTTGATGGAATACGAAATAGTTTGTTATCAATGTGTGTGATTGTTGGAGGAAATAAAAGGACTGAGTGGTGGTGATACAGAAAAATTACTTAAATTACCGAGTAGTAATAAAATAGTTTGTAATTGGTGTTATTACTAAGTTTTTTTTTAACACAATAATACATCCTAGCTGGTGGCCCGTATGGAGCATGCATGAACCTTGCTCGGGCTTTTGGGTCTGCCTTAGTGGGCCGGAGATGGCATTACTATTGGATCTTTTGGGTGGTGCATTACTTGGGGCTGCAATGGCAGCACCAAACTTTTAAGCTATTTTAGCACCAAACCTTTAGTCTCAAATACATGTAATTGGAAAAATACATTAAGGTTGTACATATGTTTGACATATGGGCTATGGCCTCGGACATGTGGATGTTGTACATGGAATTAGAAACATAGATTACGTTGTACATACGTTGTGCATATGGGCTATGGCCTCGGAAATGTGAATGTTGTACTTGGAATTGTTAACATACATTACGTTGTATATACGTTGTACATATGGGTTATAGCCTCGGACATGTGAATGTTGTGAAGTTGCAAAGTCAAGTTACAAGGAAGTGGGTTTGAATTGTAATCTTGCCTATTTAAAATTTCCTGTTAAAAACTTAAGAGAAAAAGCAACTCAAGACTAATCTTGGGTATGAAGACAGAAACGAAGAACGTTCTTGGTTTTAAAACAGAAAACGCAGAAAGTTCTTGATTAGTAAAAATCACAGTTTTTAGTTTCTCTATTTAATTTTGACAATAATAATAACTGAATGTAAATAGAGATAAGGAAGAGATACCACACAAAGATATATCCTGGTTCACCCAACGTGGGCTACGTCCAATCCTCACAATTGTGAGATTTTCACTAAGTGTTCAAAGAACGGAGAACAATCTTTTGGTAACACAGTTAAAGATCAACCTTGATTTGTAACTACACTTCCTTTCCACCCAGAAAGGATTCAATCAAGTTACCTAACGAACCTGCTAGGATTTTACAGTTAACTCTTTTAATCTACCTCAAACTATAAACAACCGTTATAGTTATGAGTTTACAACAATGATTTAAAGAATTGGTTGAAACTGATTATGCTCAACTCTTGTTTGAGAATGAAATCAGAATTAAGAACTCAGTAAAAATGATCTGTAAATATGAAACGATTTCAGCCTGATTTCTTTTGTAAGTGAGATAGCTTCAAGAATGCAAGTGAATGTGATTTCATGCGAATACTTGGCACTTGAAGTTCTTAGGAGATGCTTGCGAATTTGCCTTCCTTTTATAGACGTTTTGAGCAATTAATTCTGGTCAGAAAGAGCTGTTGGTAGTGCTCTGTTTTCCTTCTAACAGAAGCAAGGAATCTGTTGACAAAGTGCACCATTCATGTGACAGTTTTGGGCTTTCTGTTTTGGGCTGTTTTACTTAATTTCAAACATACTTCATGCGCGCTATAATGACCCATTAAGCTTTGATAATACTTGATGACAATTGGGCTTCGATCTGGATGTTTTAGTTTAATCCAAAACCGTTTGAAAAGGAGTGAATATTTTTCTGCAGAAATGAGAAGTCTTCTTCTGTAGAAACAGAGATTGTTCTTCTCAAAAATGGAGAACGTTGACTATAGGTGGAGAAAGATGATCAATCTGGTCTGATAGTCTTCTGGATAATCTGAGGACTTTTAATCAATCTTGAAGTTCAGTTTTGTTCAACTTTCTTGACAGTTCCAGACTGGAGAAAGTTGTAGTCCGTTTTTTGATATGCTTAGATTCATGAGGATTTATCTTAGTGATCCGAGAACCGTTTTGTGTAAAAATGATTCCTATCTGTTCCTTGCCATGTACTGATGAAATTGGTATAAAGAATTAAGGCAGAATCAATGTAAAGGTGTTGGAGAAAGATTGGTGAAGTGGTTGTGACAATCATTCTTGATTCTGCTGATCTTTCTCTGTTTTGTACAGTTTATGATCATGACTGTTTTTGATCTTATTTCTTTGCTTTGCTTGGTTCCTATCTTTAATAAAAACACTCAAGAGCACATATTAAATTAACATAACATTTAGAATTATAATTAATATTCTTAATTAATCTTTGTTTATTTTCATCAAAACTTAATTTGAGAGTTTGTCTTAACAATCTCCCCCTTTTTGATGATGACAAACATGTTAATTTAGATTTTAATTATGATTCTAATTTTAATTTTGAAGAGGGTAAAAACTCCCCCTCAATTGATGCAATAGATGTTTTTTAGTAATATAATTAATGCAATCAGTTTAATTTTAGCAAAACGGATATTTCATTAATAATGCGATTTGCTGAATTACAAAAAGTGAGATCCTGAATTGCAACAGATCATAAACAAAATAAAAACTAAACTTAATCCTGCCTTAGTGGGCCGGAGATGGCCTTAACATTGGATCTTTTGGGTGGTACATTACTTGGGGCTGCAATGGCAGCACCAAACTTTTAAGCTATTTTAGCACCAAACTTTAAGGGCCCGTTTGATGTGAATGTTGTACTTGGAATTGGAAACATACATTATGTTGTATATACGTTGTACATATGGGTTATAGCCTCGGACATATGAATGTTGTACATGGAATTAGAAATATATATTACGTTGTACATATGTTGTATATATGAGCTATGGTCTCGGACATGTCAATGTTGTACACGGAATTGGAAACATACGTTACGTTGTACATATGGGCTATGGCCCTAGACATTACGTTGTACATATGGGATATGGCCTCGGACATCTGAATATTGTAAATGTAATTGGAAACATACATTGCGTTGTACATATACTGTACATATGGGCTATGATCTCGGACATGTAATTATTGTATATAGAATTGAAAACATAAATTTTGTTGTACCTACGTTGTACATATTTTGTACATGTTGGAAATACACAGGGAACGATAGATTTTTTTAACATAGACATATGAATGTTGTACATGAAATTAGAAAATATATTATGTTGTATAAATAAGCTATGGCCTCGGTAATGTTGTAAATGGAATTGGAAACATAAATTTTGTTGTACGTTGTACATATTTGGTACATGTTGGAAACATTACGATGTATATGTTGTACGTGTGGGTTTTGGCATAGGAAATGTGAATGTTATAATGGAGTATCAAGGTATCACATTTACATTTGACATGGTGAAGAAAATGAAGTAAATACACTCCAGTGGAAAATGTAGGAGGAAATGGCGAGTTGTTGATGGAATACGAAATAGTTTGTTATCAATGTGTGTGATTGTAGGAGGAAATAAAAGGACTGAGTGGTGGTGACACAGAAAAATTATTTAAATTATCGAGTGGTAATAAAATAGTTTGTATTTGGTGTTATTACTAAGTTTTTTTTAACACAATAATACATCCTAGCTGGTGGCCCGTATGGAGCATGCATGAACTCTGCTCGGGATTTTGGGACTGCCTTAGTGGGCCGGAGATGGCATTACCATTGGATCTTTTGGGTGGTCCATTACTTGAGGTTGCAATGGTAGCACCAAACTTTTAAGCTATTTTAGCACCAAACTTTTAGTCTCAAATACATGTAATTGGAAAAATACATTAAGGTTGTACATATGTTTAACATATGGGCTATGGCCTCGGACATGTTAATGTTGTATATGGAATTAGAAACATACATTACGTTGAACATACGTTGTGCATATGGGCTATGGCCTCGTACATGTGAATGTTGTACTTGGAATTGGAAACATACATTACGTTGTATATACGTTGTACATATGGGTTATAGCCTCGGACATGTCAATGTTGTACATGGAATTAGAAACATATATTACGTTGTACATACGTTGTATATATGGGTTATAGTCTCAGACATGTGAATGGTGTATATGGAATTAGAAATATATATTACGTTGTACATACGATGTACATATGGTTTATGGCCTCAGACATGTGAATGTTGTACATGGAATTGGAAACATACATTACGTTGTACATATGTTGTATATATGAGCTATGGTCTCGGAAATGTCAATGTTGTACACGGAATTGGAAACATACATTACGTTGTACATATGGGCTATGGCCCTGGACATTACGTTGTACATACGGGCTATGGCATCAGATATGTGAATGTTGTACATGAAATTAGAAACATACATTACGTTGTACATATGAGCTATAAGCTCGGACATTACGTTGGACATATGGGATATGGCCTCGGACATGTGAATATTGTAAATGTAATTGGAAACATACACTCCGGTGGAAAATGTAGAAGGAAATGGCGAGTTGTTGATGGAATACGAAATAGTTTGTTATCAATGTGTGTGATTGTTGGCGGAAATAAAAGGACTTAGTGGTGGTGATACAGAAAAATTATTTAAATTACCGAGTGGTAATAAAATAGTTTGTATTTGGTGTTATTACTAAGTTTTTTTTAACACAATAATACATCCTAGCTGGATGCCCGTATGGAGCATGCATGAACTCTGCTCGGGCTTTTGGGCCTGCCTTAGTGGGCCGGAGATGACATTACCATTGGATCTTTTTGGTGGTCCATTACTAGAGGCTGTAATGGCAGCACCAAACTTTTAGGCTATTTTAAACTTTTAGTCTCAAATACATGTAATTGGAAAAATACATTAAGGTTGTACATATGTTTGACATAAAACATATGGGTTATGGCCTCGGACATGTGAATGTTGTACATGGAATTAGAAACATACATTAAGTTGTACATACGTTGTGCATGTGGGCTATGGCCTCGGACTTGTGAATGTTGTACTTGGAATTGTAAACATACATTACGTTGTATATACGTTGTACATATGGGTTATAGCCTCGGACATGTGAATGTTGTACATGGAATTAAAAACATACATTACGTTGTATATACGTTGTTCATATGGGTTATAGCCTCGGACATGTGAATGTTGTACATGGAATTAGAAACATATATTACGTTGTACATTTGAGTTATAGCCTCGGACATGTGAATGGTGTACATGGAATTAGAAACATATATTACGTTGTACATACGATGTACATATGGGTTATGGCCTTAGACATATAAATGTTATACACGGAATTGGAAACATACATTATGTTGTACATATATTATATATATGAGCTATGGTCTCGGACATGTTAATGTTGTACACGGAATTGGAAACATACATTACGTTGTACATATGGACTATGGCCCTGGACATTACGTTGTACCTACGAGATATAGCCTCAGATATGTGAATGTTGTACATGGAATTAGAAACATACATTACATTTTACATATGGGCTATAAGCTCGGACATTACGTTGTACATATGGGATATGACCTTGGACATGTGAATATTGTAAATGTAATTGAAAACATACATTGCGTTGTACATATACTGTACATATGATCTATGATCTCGGACATGTGAATGTTGTATTTAGAATTGAAAGTATAAATTTTATTGTACCTACGTTGTACATATTTTGTACATGTTGGAAATACACGGGCAATGATAGATTTTTTTAACATGGACATATGAATATTGTACATATGTTGTACATGTAGGCTATGACCTCGGACATGTGAATATTGTATATGGAGTTGAAAACATTAATTTTGTTTTACCTACGGTGTACATATTTTGTACATGTTGGAAATACACAGGGAATGATAGATTTTTTTAACATGCACAAATGATTGTTGTACATGAAATAAGAAATATACATTATGTCGTATAAATAGGCTATGGCCTCTGAAATGTTGTAAATGGAATTGAAAACACAGGCAATGATAGATTTTTTAACATGGACATATGAATGTTGTACATATGTTGTACACGTAGGCTATGACCTCGGACATGTGAATGTTGTATATGAAATTGAAAACATTAATTTTGTTGTACCTACGGTGTACATATTTTGTACATGTTGGAAATACACAGGGAATGATAGATTTTTTTAACATGCACAAATGAATGTTGTACATGAAATAAGAAATATACATTATGTCGTATAAATAGGCTGTGGCCTCTGAAATGTTGTAAATGGAATTGAAAACACAGGGAATGATAGATTTTTTTAACATGCACAAATGAATGTTGTACATGAAATAAGAATTATACATTATGTTGTATAAATAGGCTATGGCCTCTGAAATGTTGTAAATGGAATTGGAAACATAAATTTTGTTGTATCTACGTTGTACATATTTGGTACATGTTGGAAACATTACGTTGTATATGTTGTACATATGGGCTGTGACATAAGAAATGTGAATCTTATAATCAGATTTGCCAAAGATTTCGACTAGGTAACGAGGAAACAAAGAAAAACTTGTGGAGAATTTGCCCAAAATAATGGAGTATCAAGGTATCACATTCACATCTGACATGGTGAAGAAAATGAAAGAAATATACTTCGGTGGAAAATGCAGAAGGAAATGGCGAGTTGTTGGTGGAATACGAAATTGTGTCTTATCAATGTGTGTGATTGTTGGAAGAAATAAAAGGATTGAGTGGTGGTGATA
This sequence comes from Cicer yamashitae, assembly GCA_037974755.1. NCBI lineage: Eukaryota > Viridiplantae > Streptophyta > Magnoliopsida > Fabales > Fabaceae > Cicer > Cicer yamashitae. The sequence continues at coordinate 55,253,874 of JBBPBQ010000002.1, read as the reverse complement.
CAGAAAAATTATTTAAATTACCGAGTGGTAATAAAATAGTTTGTATTTGGTGTTATTACTATGTTTTTTTTTACACAATAATACATCCTAGCTTGTGGCCCGTATGGAGCATGCATGAACTGTCCTCGGGCTTTTGGGCCTGCCTTAGTGGGCCAGAGATGGCATTACCATTGGATCTTTTGGGTGGTGCATTACTTGGGGCTGCAATTGCTGCACAAACTTTTAAGCTATTTTAGCACCAAACTTTTAGTCTCAAATACATGTAATTGGAAAAATACATTAAGGTTGTATATATGTTTGACATATGGGCTATGGTCTCGGACATGTGAATGTTGTACATTGAATTAGAAACATACATTACGTTGTACATACGTTGTGCATATGGGCTATGGCCTCGTACATGTGAATGTTGTACTTGGAATTGGAAACATACATTACGAGGTATATATGTTGTACATATGGGTTATAACCTCGGAATTGTCAATGTTGTACATGGAGTTAGAAACATATATTACGTTGTACATACGTTGTACATATGAGTTATAGTTTCGGACATGTGAATGGTGTACATGGAATTAGAAACATATATTACGTTCTATATACGATGTAGATATGGGTTATGGCCTCAGACATGTGAATGTTGTACACGGAATTGGAAACATACATTACGTTGTACATATGTTGTATATATGAGCTATGGTCTCGGAAATGTCAATATTGTACACGGAATTGGAAACATACATTACGTTGTACATATGGGCTTTGGCCCTAGACATTACGTTGTACATACGAGTTATGGCCTCAGATATCTGAATGTTGATCACGGAATTAGAAACATACATTACGTTCTACATATGAGCTATAAGCTCGGACATTACGTTGGACATATGGGATATGGCCTCGGACATGTGAATATTGTTAATGTAATTGGAAACATACATTGCGTTGTACATATGGGCTATGACCTCAGACATGTACTATAAGCTCGGACATTACGTTGGACATATGGGATATGGCCTCGGACATGTGAATGTTGTATATAGAATTGAAAACATAAATTTTGTTGTACCTACGTTGTACATATTTTGTACATGTTGGAAATACACAGGGAAAGATAGATTTTTTTAACATAGACATATGAATGTTGTACATGAAATTAGAAATATATATTATGTTGTACATATAGGCTATGACCTCGGACATGTGAATGTTGTATATGGAATTGAAAACATAAATTTTGTTGTACCTACGGCGTACATATTTTGTAGATGTTGGAAATACACAGGGAATGATAGATTTTTTTAACATACACAAATGAATGTTGTACATGAAATAAGAAATATACATTATGTTGTATAAATAGGCTATGGCCTCGGTAATGTTATAAATTTTGTTGTACGTTGTACATATTTGGTACATGTTGGAAACATTATGTTGTATATGTTGTATATATGGGCTATGGCATAGGAAATGTGAATTTATAATCAGATTTGCCAAATGGTTATAACCATTAAAGGAAAGTTTTAAGATTTCGGCTATATATTGGGTAACGAGGAAGCAAAGAAAAACTGGTGGAGAATTTTCCCAAAATAATGGAGTATCGAGGTATCAGATTCACATTTGACATGGTGAAGAAAATGAAGGAAATACACTCCGGTGGAAAATGTAGAAGGAAATGGCGAGTTGTTGATGGAATACGAAATAGTTTGTTATCAATGTGTGTGATTGTTGGAGGAAATAAAAGGACTGAGTGGTGGTGATACAGAAAAATTACTTAAATTACCGAGTGTTAATAAAATAGTTTGTATTTGGTGTTATTACTAAGTTTTTTTTAACACAATAATACATCCTAGCTGGTGGCCCGTATGGAGCATGCATGAACGCTGTTCGGGCTTTTGGGCCTGCCTTAGTGGGCCGGAGATGGCATTACCATTGGATCTTTTGGGTGGTGCATTACTTTGGGCTGCAATGGCAGCACCAAACTTTTAAGCTATTTTAGCACCAAACTTTTAGTCTCAAATACATGTAATTGGAAAAATACATTAAGGTTGAACATATGTTTGACATATGGGCTATGGCCTCAGACATGTGAATGTTGTATATGGAATTAGAAACATAGATTACGTTATACATACGTTGTGCATATGAGCTATGGCCTCGGACATGTGAATGTTGTACTTAAAATTGTAAACATACATTACGTTGTATATACGTTGTACATATGGGTTATAGCATCGGACATGTGAATGTTGTACATGGAATTAGAAACATATATTACGTTGTACATATTGGTTATAGCCTCGGACATGTGAATGGTGTACATGGAGTTAGAAACATATATTACGTTGTACATACGATGTATGTAACAGCCCGATTTTTTTTTTTAAAAAAAAACAAATTCAAATTCATAATAAAGAAGGAAATACCTTTGGATAAAATATTTAAGTCGTATCACAACGATAAAAGTCAACAATAATTACAAACAGCGGAAACGGTTTTGAAATGAAAATCCAAAATATTTAAAACAGAAAAATACACCGGGGCTTTGAGACCTATCCAACGTAGCTCATACCCCTGGGGTATTCTCGGTAGACACCTGTACAAAAGCACTGCCCCAAGAATTTTAACTTCCCCACGTCACATCAAAAAGTGGTACAAGGACCCATCAAAATAAAAGTCAAGCTGACAATATATGGTATAGGTACAGTCTTCCAGAATGAAATAAATACAACCACAACAGATAGACATCTAGACCCTATACAGCCATCTAATCTGATCATGCTACAAAAAAAAAACTATAACTCAAGTGATCTCCACGCGCCCCGCAGAAATCCTTCTGACACAGCAGTCGTCAGGTAAGTCTAACTCCTTTTCCATCTCTAGATTACTAACTGGTAGGACGATCCTGATTCCCATCTGAGGGCAAAGCCCAGATTTCCACAATAATTGTAAAGGTCACCAACCGAAATTAACAAACATCACATAGGATTTAAATTTTAAATGCACAAAATTTATCGGTTTGAATGTTGTACACGAAATTGGAAACATACATTACATTGTACATATGTTGTATATATGAGTTATGGTCTCGGACATGTGAATGTTGTACACGGAATTGGAAACATACATTAAGTTGTACATATGGGCTATGGCCCTGGACATTACGTTGTACATACGGGTTGTGGCCTCTGAAATGTTGTAAATGGAATTGGAAACATAAATTTTGTTGTACCTACATTGTACATATTTGGTACATGTTGGAAACATTACGTTGTATATGTATTAGATATGGGCTATGGCTTAGGAAATGTGAATGTTATAATCAGATTTGCCAAATGGTTATAACCATTAAAGGAAAGTTTTAAGATTTCGACTATATATTGGGTAACGAGGAAACAAAGAAAAACTAGTGGAGAATTTTCCCAAAATAATGGAGTATCGAGGTATCACATTCACATTTGACATGGTGAAGAAAATGAAGGAAATACACTCCGGTGGAAAATGTAGAAGGAAATGGCGAGTTGTTGCTGGAATACGAAATAGTTTGTTATCAATGTGTGTGATTGTTGGAGGAAATAAAATGACTGAGTGGTGGTAATACAGAAAAATTATTTAAATTACCGAGTGGTAATAAAATAGTTTGTATTTGGTGTTATTACTAAGTTTTTTTTTAACACAATAATACATCATATTTGGTGGCCCGTATGGAGCATGCATGAACCCTGCTCGGGCTTTTGGGCCTGCCTTAGTGGGCCAGAGATGGCATTACCATTGGATCTTTTGGGTGGTGCATTACTTGGGGCTGCAATTGCTGCACAAACTTTTAAGCTATTTTAGCACCAAACTTTTAGTCTCAAATACATGTAATTGGAAAAATACATTAAGGTTGTATATATGTTTGACATATGGGCTATGGTCTCGGACATGTGAATGTTGTACATTGAATTAGAAACATACATTACGTTGTACATACGTTGTGCATATGGGCTATGGCCTCGTACATGTGAATGTTGTACTTGGAATTGGAAACATACATTACGTTGTATATATGTTGTACATATGGGTTATAACCTCGGAATTGTCAATGTTGTACATGGAGTTAGAAACATATATTACGTTGTACATACGTTGTACATATGAGTTATAGTTTCGGACATGTGAATGGTGTACATGGAATTAGAAACATATATTACGTTCTATATACGATGTACATATGGGTTATGGCCTCAGACATGTGAATGTTGTACACGGAATTGGAAACATACATTACGTTGTACATATCGGTTATGGCCCTGGACATTACGTTGTACATACGGGCTATGGCCTCAGAAATGTGAATGTTGTATATGTAATTAGAAACACACATTACGTTTTGCATATGGACTAGAAGCTCGGACATTACGTTGTACATATGAGATATGGCATCGGACATGTAAATATTGTAAATGTAATTGGAAACACACATTATGTTGTATATACAACATTTACATGTCCGAGATCATAGCTCATATGTACAGTATATGTACAACGCAATGTATGTTTCCAATTACATTTACAATATTTTTATGTCCGATGTCATATCACATATGTACAACGTAATGTCCGAGGTTATAGCTCATATGTACAACGTAATGTATGTTTTTAATTCCATGTACAACATTCACATATCTGAGGCCATAGCCCGTATGTACAACGTAATGTCTAGGGCCATAGCCCATATGTACAACATAATGTATGTTTCCAATTCTGTGTACAATATTCACATGTCGGAGGTCATAGCCCATATGTAGAACATATGTACAACGCAATGTATGGTTCCAATTCTACATATGTACAACATTCACATGTCTGAGGCCATAACCCATATGTACAACGTAATATATGTTTCTAATTCCACCGGAGTGTATTTCCTTCATTTTCTTCACCATGTTAGAGAATGTGAATGTAATACCTTGATACTCCATTATTTTGGGCAAATTCTCCACCTGTTTTTTTTGTTTCCTCGTTACCCAACATATGTACAACCTTTACATGTATGAGGCCATAACCCATATGTACAACGTAATATATGTTTCTAATTCCACCGGAGTGTATTTCCTTCATTTTCTTCACCATGTCAGAGAATGTGAATGTAATACCTTGATACTCCATTATTTTGGACAAATTCTCCACCTGTTTTTTTTGTTTCCTCGTTACCCAACATACAGTCGAAATCTTAAAACTTTCCTTTAATGGTTATAACCATTTGGCAAATCTGATTATAACCGCGTCTATGTACAACATTCACATTTCCTATGCCATAGCCCATATGTACAACATATACAACGTAATGTGTCCAACATGTACCAAATATGTACAACGTAACAAAATTTATGTTTCCAATTCCATTTACAACATTTCCGAGGCCATAGCCCATATGTACAACGTATGTACAACGTAATGTATGTTTCTAATTCCATGTACAACATTCACATGTCTGAGGCCATAGCCCATATGTCAAACATATGTACAACGTTAATGTATTTTTCAAATTACATGTATTTGAGACTAAAAGTTTGGTGCTAAAATAGCTTAAAAGATAAACTCCCAAAATAAGAGAATAAACTGGAAAAATAACGAACAAACAACTAAACGAATGTGACTTAATAACTAAAGAGGATTCTCATGCGCGTGAGGTCCAACACCACCACCATAAGCTCTATTGTCATTTTCACCATGATAGCGATTCCAGATTTTTTTGATTGTTCTCATTACATAGGCACAGCCCTTGCCACGATACTCCGTTATTTTGGGCAAGTTCTCCCACATCTTGTCCCACCAGTTTTTTTTATTTCCTGGTTACTCGATAGAGAGTCGATATCTTAAAACTTTTCTTTACCGGTTATAAACATTTGATAGATCTGATTATACCCGCGTCTATATACAACATCACATTTCCGATGTCATAGCCCACATGGACAACGTATGTATAACGTAATGTATGTTTCCAATTGCATGTATAACATTCACATGTGCATGCTAAAAAATCTATCAAGGTATTCCATTCACATGTTCGAGGCCATATCTCATATGTACAGCATATATACATTGTAATGTATGTTTCCAATTCCATGTACAAGATTCACATGTGCATGCTAAAAAATCTATCAAGGTATTCCATTCGCATGTTCGAGGCCATATCTGATATGTAGAACATATATACAACGTCATGTATGTTTACAATTCCATGTACAAGGTTTAGTGCTAAAACAGCTTAAAAGATTAACTCTAAAAAAAGGATAATAAACTGGAAAAATAACGAACAAACAACTAAACGAACGTGACTTAATAACTAAAGAGGATGCTCATGTGCGTGAGATCCAGCACCACCACCATAAGCTCCATTATCATTTTCACCACGATAGCGATTCCAGATTTTTTTATTGTTCCCATTACATAGTCACAGTCCTTGCCACGATACTCCATTATTTTGGGCAAGTTCTCTCGTATATTGTCCCACCAGTTTTTCTTTGTTTCGTCGTTACTCAACAGATAGTAGATATCTTAAAACTTTCCTTTAACGATTATAACCATTTGACAGATCTGATTATAACCGCGTCTATGTACAAAATTCACATTTCTGATGTCATAGCCCATATGTACAACATATATAACGTAATGTGTGTTTCCAATTCCATGTACAACATTCACGTGTGCATGCTAAAAAATATATCAAGGTATTCCATTCACATGTTCGGGGCCCTATCTCATATGTATAACATATGTACAACGTAATTTAGCCTTTTTATCTTTTTTTCCCGATTTAGTCCTTTTCTCATTTTTTTTTTCCAATTTAGTCTTTTATGTTTTTAAATAATTTCAGCGTTACCCTTGAGTGGGGTTCCGTTAAGAAAAAGTTAAAAAATCCCTCGTCTAGATCATTATATATGTTCATTAAACCTCTAGGAATGATTGTCATTGATCTGAAGTGATGTTTATGGAGTATAAATACCCATAGCTTCAGTTTTAACGAATCAATCCTACTACCCAACTTAGAACAAACTTTAAATATTTTTCTGAAATATTTCCAAAACATAAAGGATAGCTTTTTCTGAACACGGAGGAGAGATTTTTTTAACTTTTTCTTAACGAAATCCCACTTAAATGGTAACGCTGAAATTATTTAAAAACATAAAGGACCAAATCGGGAAAACAAAAAGATAAAAGACTAAATCGTTAACTGAAATTAAGTTAAGGGACCACAGTTGATATTTAGCCTATTTTTAATTATTAAACACTTATTTGATATATTCATTAACAAAAAAATAAAAAATCTACCAATCAAGGTATTTCATTCACATGTCCGAGGCGATAGCGCATATGTACAACACGTACATGCGAGTTTAATTTTTTTTTTTAACACAAAAATTCTATTTTAGGATTACAATCAAAGTTCAAATATAGTTTTACTTTTGTCTCTTTTAATTAAGACTTATAGAATTGATACACATGAAAAGAAAAAACAGCTCTTGCCACAATACTCCATTATTTTGGGCAAGTTCTCCCGTATCTTGTACCACCAGTTTTTCATTCTTTCCTCACTACTCAACAGAGAGTCGACATCTTGAAACTTTTGTTTAACGGTTATAACCATTTGGCATATCTAATTATAACCATTTTTCCATTTAAAAACAACTACGACATTTAATGCAGTTAGCGAGAGTAGCATAATCACTCTAACACAAGATTCACACACGACATCTTCGCCGTCTCAGTTGCAAATGCCCCATTAAACACCAAAATGATTAAAGATTGCACAATACATGTGTTCATCTTGTCTAGAAAAACGAAAAGCATTAATACAGTTGCATACGTAACTTTCATCAGCTTCAATATTAATAATGTTGCATACGTAACATTCATTAGCTTCAATGCATGTGTTCATCTTATCTAGAAAAACGAAAAGCATTACTGTTGCATACATAACATTCATCAGCTCTAAGAGATTTGTTATAAAGTCTTTACTCTCTATGAAGAGTAAATAATGTGTAAAAGCTAACTCGATAAAACAAACCATTGCCAGATAAAATTTCCATGCAAAAACAAGTTTTAATAGTGCAAATTCATTGTCTGGTAAAAAAATAAAAAAGAATAGACAAAGACTCTAAGTGGAAAAAGCTGAAGGAAATGGACACAGTTGTTGGTGGAATAGGAGTAACGTATTTAAACGAATAAAAATTGTAATAAGACAAAATAGTTTGTTATTTTTGCTTTTGCAATATGTGTGCTTATTGGATGGGAATCCGAGTGGTTACAGAGAAAAATTCGCAAATACGTTTTTTTTTTAAACAAATGCAAGATAATAAATTTGGGGACGTCTATCAGTTGCAAAGGTAATAAATAAAATAAATACACTAGCATAGTTAATATGGTTACATTACAATATTAGTTTTTAAAATGTTTAGATCGTAACAAAATAAAATTCAGTGTATCTTTTATATGTATTTGGTGTTGTTATTCACTTAAAATATTTATAAGTCCGAGGTCATAGCGTACAACACGTAAATGCTAGTTTAAAAGTTTTTTTTTAACACAAATATTCTATTTTAGGATTACAATCAAAGTTCAAATATAGTTTTACTTTTGTCTCTTTTATTTTAGACTCGATAGAATTGATACCACATGAAAAACAAATATAACCGCCTTTCCATTTAAAAACAATACTGCAATTAATGTAGTTAGCGAGAGTAGCATAATCACTCTAACACAAGACTCACGCACGATTTTCGCCGTCTCAGTTGCAAATGACGCATTAAACACCAACTGATTAAAGATTGCACAATACATGTGTTCATCTTGTCTAGAAAAACGAAAAGCATTACTGTTGCATACGTAACATTCACCATCTTTAAGAGATTTGTTATAAAGTTTTCATTCTCTATCAAGAGAAAAGAATGTGCAAAAGCTAACTCGATAAAACAACCCATTGCCAAATAAAATTGCGATTTCAATGCAAAAACAAGTTTCAATCAATAGTGCAAATTCATTATGTGACATAGTGAACAAAAAAAAGAGGAAATGTACGAAGACTCTGGGTGGAAAAAACAGAAGGAAATGGACGCAGTTGTTGGTGGAATAAGAGTAACGTATTTAGACGAATAAAAATTGTAATATAAGACAAAATAGTTTGTTGTTTTTCGTTTTGCAATATGTGTGCTTTTTGGATGGGAATCAAAGTACAAGGGGTGATAGAACAAAATTAGCAAATACGTTTTTTTTTTTTGAAACAAATGCAAGATAATAAATTTGGGTCCAACGTATATCAGTTGCAAGGTAATAAATACACTCGTATAATTAATATGGTTACGTTACGATATTAGTTTTTAATGTGTTTACACCGTAACAAAATAAAATAAAAATATCGTTTAACATATGTATAATTTAAATTTAGTCACAAAAAAAGTGTATTTTTTTATATGTATTTGGTGTTGTTATTTTTTTATATGTATTTGGAAAAAATTAAGTGTATTTTTTTATATGTATTTGGTGTTGTTATTTACTTAAAAGATTCATAATTACGTTTAATTTATTTTACAATTATTTCAAAATTTATTATAATCATAAAAAATGTATTCAAATAAAAAACTTTCATTAACAAAAAAAATAAAAAATCTAAGGTATTCCATTCACATGTCCGATGCCATAGCCCATATGTACAACACGTAAATGTTAGTATAAAAGTTTTTTTTTTAACACAAATATTCTATTTTAGGATTACAATCAAAGTTCAAATATATTTTACTGTTGTCTCTTTTAGTTTAGCATGATAGAATTGATACCACATGAAAAGCAAAAACAACCCTTGCCACAATACTCCATTATTTTGGACAAGTTCCCCATATAGCTTTTCTTTCTTTACTCAGTACTCAATAGAGAGTCGACATTTTGAAACTTTCTTTTAACGGTTGTAACCATTTGACATGTCTGATTATAACCGTCTTTCCATTTAAAAACAGATCTGTATATAATTGTCTTTCCATTTAAAAACAACTACGACAATTAATGCAGTTAGCGAGAGTAGCATAATCACTCTAACACAAGACTCACACACGACATCTTCGCCGTCTCAGTTGCAAATGCCTCATTAAACACCAAAATGATTAAAGATTGCACATGCGTTCATCTTGTATAGAAAAACTAAAAACATTACTGTTGCATAAGTAACATTAATCAGCTTAAAGAAATTTGTTATAAAGTTTTCATTCTCTATCAAGAGTAAAGAATGTGCAAAAGCTACCTCGATAAAATAAACCATTTGATAGATCTGATTATAACCGTCTTTCCATTTAAAAACATATCTGATTATAACTCTCTTTCCATTTAAAAACAACTACGACAATTAATGCAGTTAGCGAGAGTAGCATAATCACTATAACACAAGACTCACACACGACATCTTCGCCGTCTCAGTTGCAAATGCCTCATTAAACACCAAAATGATTAAAGATTGCACATGCGTTCATCTTGTATAGAAAAACTAAAAACATTACTGTTGCATACGTAACATTAATCAGCTTAAAGAAATTTGTTATAAAGTTTTCATTCTCTATCAAGAGTAAAGAATGTGCAAAAGCTACCTCAATAAAATAAACCATTGCCAGGTAAAATTGCCATGTCAATGCAAAAATAGTTTTCTCTGACACAATGAATAAAAGGAAGCAAATGGACGGAGAATCTGGATGGAAAAAGCAGAAGAAAATGGAAGCACTTGTTGGTAGAATTGGAGCAACGTATTTAAACGAATAAAAATTGTAATACGACAAAATAGTTTGTTATTATTGCTTTTGTAATATGTTTGCTTTTTGAATGGGAATCAAAGTACGAGTGGTGACAGATAAAAATTGGCAAATACGTTTTTTTAAACAAATGGAAGATAATAAATTTGGGCCCAACAATACACTAGTATAATTAATATCGTTACATTAGAATATTAGTTTTTAATGTGTTTACGTAACAAAATAAAATAAAAATATCGTTGATCATATGTATATTTTAAATTTAGTCACAAAAAAAGTGTATATTTTACAGGAAAAAATTAAGTGTATTTTTTTATATGTATTTAATGTTGTTATTCACTTAAAATATTCATAATTACGTTTGATTTCTTTTTCAATTATTTCAAAATTTATTATAATCATAAATAAATGTATGAAAATCAAAAACACCTAATAAGATACATTTAACTTTTTTCTTATTTTTAATTATTAAACACTTATTTTATATATTTATTAACAAAAAATAAAAAATCTATCAAGATATTCTATTGACATGTTCTCATGTCATAGCTCATATATACAACGTAAATGCTAGTTTAAAAGTTTTTTTTTTAACACAAAAATTCTATTTTAAAATTAAAATCAAAGTTCAAATATAGTTTTACTTTTGTCTCTTTTAATTTAGACTTGATAGAATTGATACCAGATGAGACGTAAGTTCCATTATCATTTTTACCACAATAACTATTCCAGATTTTTTTGATTGTTCCCATTATATAGGCACAGTCTTTGCCACAATACTCCATTATTTTGGGCAAGTTCTCCCATATCTTGTTCCACCAGTTTTTTTTGTTTCATCGGTACTAACCAGAGAGTCTATATCTTGAAACTTTCTTTTAACGGTTATGTAAAAAGTAAATGCTAAAATTCCCTGTGTGTTTCCAATATGTACAACATGTGTACAACATTCAGATGTGCATGCTAGAAAATCAACCTTTAACAGTTATAACCATTTTACAGATCTGATTATAACCGCGTTCAAGTACAACATTCGCATTTTCGATGCCATAGCCCATATGTACAACATATGTATAACGTAATGTATGTTTACAATTTCATGTACAACATTCAGATGTGCATGCTAAAAAATCTATCAAGGTATACCATTCACATGTTCGAGGCCATAGCCCATATGTACAACATATGTACAACAAAATGTATGTTTCCAATTCCATGTGCAACATTCACATGTCCGAGATGTTTCCAATTTCATGTACAACATTCACATGTCCGACGCCATAGCCCAGCGGTTTCTAATTCCCTGTACAAAATTCACATGTCCGAGGTCATAGCCACATGTACGACATATGTACAATGTAATGTATATTTTCAATTCCATATACAACATTCACATGTCCATGCTAAAAAATAACAATAAAACAACTAAACGAACATGACTTAATAACCAAAGAGGATGCTCATGCGCGTGAGATCCAGCACCACCACCACCGTAAGTTCCATTATCATTTTTACCATGATAACGATTCTAGATTTTTTTTATTGTTCCCATTACATAGCCACAGTCCTTGCCACAATACTCCATTATTTTGGCAAGTTCTCCCATATCTTGTGCCACCAATTTTTTTTGTTTTCTCGGTACTAAAAAGAGAGTTGACAATTTGAAACTTTCCTTTAACGGTTATAACCATTTGACAGATTCGATTATAACTGTCTATATGTACGACATATGTACAAAGTAAATGCTAAAATATATGTACGACATATGTCTCCAATTCCACAGTCTTTGCCACAATACTCCATTATAGCCTTTGCCACAATACTTATATCTTGTGCCACCCTTTTTTTGTTTCCTCGGTACTCAAAAGAGTTGACATTTTGAAGCTTTGCTTTATTGGTTATAACCATTTGACAGATCTGATTATAACTGTCTATATATACAACATATGTACAAAGTAAATGCTAAAATTCACAGTGTGTTTCCAATATGTACAACATATGTATAACGTATGTACAACGTAATTTATGTTTTCAAGTCCATGTACAACATTCACATGTCCGACTTCATAGCCCATATATACAATATATGTACAACGTAATTTATGTCTCCAATTCTATTTACAACATTCGCATATCCGATGCCATAGCCTATATGTACAATATATGTACAACGTAATGTATGTCTCCAATTCCATTTACAACACATTCACATGTTCGATGCCACAGCCTATAAGTACAATATATGTACAACGTAATGTATATTTCCAATTCCATGTACAACATTCATATATGTCCATGCTAAAAAAATCTATCAAGGTATCCCATTCAAATGTTCGAGGCCATAGCTCATATGTACAACATATGTAAAATTTAAATTTAATGTATGTTTCTAATTCCAGAAACAACATTCACATGTCTGAGGCCATATGCCATATGTACAACGTAATGTATGTTTTCAATTTTTCTAATATGTACAACATATGTACAACGTAATTTATGTTTTCAAGTCCATGTACAACATTCACATGTCCGAGACCATAGCCCATATATACAATATATGTACAACGTAATGTATGTCTCCAATTCTATTTACAACATTCACATGTCTGAGGTCATAGCTCATGTGTGAAACATATGTACAACATAATGTATATTTCCAGTTTCATGTACAACATTCAGATGTCCATGATAAAAAAATCTATCATGGTATCCCATTCATATGTTCGAGGCCATAGCTTATATGTACAACGTAATGGATGTTTCTAATTTGATGTACAACATTCACATGTCCATGCTAAAAAATCTATCAAGTATTCAATTCACATTTCTGAGGCCACAACCCATTTGTGCAACATATGTATAACGTAATGTATGTCTCCAATTCCATTTACAACATTCACAAGTCCGAGGCCATAGTCCATATGTACGACATATGTACAACGTAATGTATATTTCCATAGCCATATGTACAACATATGTAAAATTTATTGTATGTTTCCAATTCCAGGAATAACATTCATATGTCCGAGCCTATAACCCATATGTACAACGTAATGTTTGTTTCCAATTTGATGTACAACATTCACATGTCCATGCTTAAAAATCTATCAAGTATTCCATTAACACTTCCAAGGCCACAACCCATTTGTGAGATATATCTATAACGTAATGTATTTTTCCAATTCCATGTACTTGAGACTGAAGATTTGGTGCTAAAACAGCTTAAAAGATTAGCACTCAAAAAGGAGAATAAAATGGAAAAATAACGAACAAACAATTAAACGAATGTGACTTAATAACTAAAAAGGATGCTCATGCGCATGAAATCCAGCACCACCACCATAAGCTCCATTATCATTTTCACCATGATAGCGATTCCAGATTTTTGTATTGTTCCCATTATATAGCCACAACCCTTGCCACGATACTCTTTTACAACATTCACATGTTCATGCTAAAAAAGTCTATCAAGTTATCCCATTCAAAAGTTTGAGCCCATTACCCATATGTACAACATGTGTAAAATTTAACGTGTGTTTCCAATTTTAGGAACATCATTCACATATCCGAGGCCATATCCCATATGTACAACGTATGTACAACATAATGTATGTTTCCAATTTGATGTACAACATTCACATGTAAATGCTTAAAAATCTATCAAGTATTACATTCACATTTCTGAGGCCACAACCCATTGGTAGTGGGAATGTGATGAGGCGGTACTTATCCCCCAGGTACCGGGCTCGAATCCCACGGAAGGCAAAAACTCACTATTTCCACTGGGTGGTTAGGGGGGTGAGAAGATCGTGACTAACATCGCCGATAACGGTAAGAGTCGGGATATTACAACATACATACATACATACATACTCTGACATGGTGAAGAAAATGAACTGTATCTGTCAAGAGTGAAGGATGTGCAAAAGCTAACTCTATAAACCCGGCTATAGCAACGTAAAATTGCCATGTCTCGTTATCCTAACCATCAAACGGGCCCAACTGCTTTGTGGTATAGGAAGACTTATATAGATGGCATAGATATACCGGTGAATGTTTTGTGGTAAGAGAAATATTTGGCTGGTTAGTACTATAAATATAACGTTGAAATTAAAAACATACATTACGTTATACATATGTTGTACATATGGGCTATGGCATCGGAAATGTACTTAGACGCGGTTATAATCAGATCTGTCAAATGGTTATATACATAACTTACGTTGTATACTTAGACGCGGTTATATACTTAGACGCGGTTATTTTCTTTACGTTGTACATATATTGTACATATAGGCTATGGCATGTGAATGTTGTACATGGAATTGAAAACATAACTTACGTTGTACATATGTTGTACATATTGGAAACACACAGCTAATTTTAGCATTTACTTTGTACATATGTTGCACATATAGACAGTTATAATCAGATCTGTCCAATGGTTATAACCATTAAAGGAAAAATTTCAAAATGTCGACTCTCTATTGAGTACGGAGAAAACAATATAACTAGTGGAACAAGATATGAGGAACTTCCCCAAAATAATGTAGTATTGTGGCAAGGTCTATAATAGAGAATTGTGGCAAGGGTTGTGCCTATGTAATGGGAACAATCAAAAAAATCTGGAATCGCTATCGTGGTAAAAATGATAATGGAACTTATGGTGGTGGTGCTAGATCTCATGCGCATGAGCATTCTCTTTAGTTATTAAGTCATGTTAGTTTAGTTGGTTTCTTGTTATTTTACCTTTTTATTGTCATTTTTTGAGAACTAATCTTTTAAGCTATTTTAGCACCAAACCTTCCGTCTAGAGTAAATGGAATTGAAAAAATACATTACGTTGTACATATGTTGCACATATGGTCTATGGCCTCAGACCTGTAAGTGGAATACTTGATAGATTTTTTAGCATGTACATGTGAATGTTAAACATGGAATTAGAAATATACATTACGTTGTACATATGTTGTACCCATGGGCTATGACCTCGGACATTCAAATATTGTACATGCAATTAGAAATATACATTACATTGTAGATATGTTGTACATATGGGATATGACCTCGGACATTTGAATGTTGTACATGGAATTGGAAACATACATTACGTTGTACATATGTTGCACATATGAGCTTTGGTCTCGGACATGTGAATGTTATACCTAGAATTGAATACATACATTACGTTGTACATATGGGCTATGGTCTCGAACATTTGAATGTGAATGTTATACCTAGAATTGAAAACATACATTACGTTGTACATATGGGCTATGGTCTTGAACATTTGAATGAAATACCTTGATAGATTTTTTTAGCATGGACATGTGAATGTTGTACATCGAAGTGGAAACATACATTACATTGTACATATGTTGTACATATATGTTATCGGCTCGAACATATGAATCTTGTACATGAAATTGGAAACATGCATTACGTTGTATATATGTAATGGTGTACAACAAATACTAGATAGATTTATTAGCATGAACATGTGAATGTTGTCAATAAAATTGGAAATATACGTTACGTTGTACATAAGTTGTACACATGGGCTATGGCCTCGGACATTTAAATATTGTACATGCAATTAGAAATATACATTACATTGTAGATATGTTGTACATATGGGCAATGACCTCGGACATTTGAATGTTGTACATGAAATTGGAAACATACATTACGTTGTACATACGTTGCACATATGAGCTATGGTCTCGGACATGTGAATGTTATACCTAGAAATGAATACATACATTACATTGTACATATGGGCTATGGTCTCGAACATTTGAATGTGAATGTTATACCTAGAATTGAAAACATACATTACGTTGTACATATGGGCTACGGTCTCGAACATTTGAATGAAATACCTTGATAGATTTTTTTAGCATGGACATGTGAATGTTGTACATCGAAGTGGAAACATACATTACGTTGTACATATGTTGTACATATATGTTATGGCCTCGAACATATGAATCTTGTACATGAAATTGGAAACATGCATTACGTTGTACATATATAATGGTGTACAACAAATACTTGATAAATTTTTTAACATGGACATGTGAATGTTGTAAATGAAATTGGAAATATACATTTCGTTGTACATATGTTATACATATGGGCTGTGGCCTCGAATATGTGAATGTTGTACATGGAATTGGAAACATACATTACTTTGTACATACGTTGTACATATGGGCTAGTTGTACATACGTTGTACATATGGGCTATGGCCTCGAACATGTGAATGTTGTAACTATAATTGAAAACATATGGGTTATGGCCTCAGACATATGAATGTTGTAACTGGAATTGAAAACATACATTACGTGTACATATGTTGTACATATGGGCTATGGCCTCGAACATTTGAATGGAATAACTTAATAGATTTTTTTAGCATGGACATGTTACTGTTGTACATGGAATTGGAAATATAAATTACGTTGTACATATGGGCTATGGCCTCGAACATGTTACTGTTGTACATGGAATTGGAAATATAAATTACGTTGTACATATGGGCTATGGCCTCGAACATTTGTACATAGACGCGGTTATAATCAGATCTGTCAAATGGTTATAACCGTTAAAGGAAAGTTTTAAGATATCTACCCTGTGAATAACGAGAAAACAACGAAAAACTGATGAGACAAGATACAGAGAACTTGCCCAAAATAATGGAGTATAGTGGCAAGGGGTTGTCGTTATGTAACGGGAACAATAAAAAAAAGTAAAACTGAGACAAGATATGAGAGAACTTACCCAAAATAATGGAGTATCGTGGCAAGGACTGTGCCTATGTAATGGGAACAATAAAAAAAATCTGGAATCGCTATCGTGGTGAAAATGATAATGGAGCTTATGGTGGTGGTACTAGATCTCACGCGCATGAGCATACTCTTTAGTTATTAAGTCACATTCGTTTATTTGTTTTCTTGTTATTTTTCCTATTTATTCTCATTTTTTTAGCTAATCGCTATCGTGGTGAAAATGATAATTGAGCTTATGGCTTCGGACATGTGAATGTTGTTCCTTGAATTAGAAACATATATTAAATTTTACATATGTTGTACATATGAGCTATTGCCTGAACATTTGAATGGGATACCTTGATAGATTTTTTTAGCATGGACATGTGAATGTTGTACATGGAATTGGAAATATACATTACGTTACATATGTTGTACATATGGGCTATGGACTCAGACTTGTGAATGTTGTATATGGAATTGAAAACATACACTACGTTGTACATATGTTCTACATATAGGCTATGGCCTCAGACATGTGAATGTTATACATGGAATTGGAAACATACATTACATTGTACATAAGTTGTACATATGGGCTATGGCCTCACACATGTGAATGTTGTACATTAAATTGGAAACATACATTACGTTGTATTATGGGATATGGCCTCGAACATTTGAATGCAACACATTGATAAATTTTTTTAGCTTGGACATGTGAATGTTGTACATGGAATTGGAAATATACATTACGTTGTACATATTGGAAACACACAGGGAATTTTAGCATTTACTTTTTACATAACCGTTAAAGGAAAGTTTCAAGATATCGACTATCTGTTGAGTACCGAGAAAACAAAGAAAAACTGGTGGAACAAGATATGCGAGAACACCTTGATAGATTTTTTTAGCTTGGACATGTGAATGTTTTACATACAATTGGAAATATACATTACGTTGTACATATGTTGTACATGTTGGAAACACAGGAAATTTTAGCATTTACTTTTTACACAACCGTGAAAGTTTCAAGATATCGACTCTCTATTGAGTACCGAGAAAACAAGAAAAACTGGTGGAACAAGATATGCGAGAACTTGCCCAAAATAATGGAGTGTTGTGGCAAAGGTTGTGGCTGTATAATGGGAACAATAAAAAAAAATCTGGAATCGTTATCGTGGTAAAAATGATAATGTAAGTTACGGTGGTGGTGCTGGATCTCACGCGCATCCTTTAGATATTAAGTGACGTTCGTTTAGTTGTTTGTTCGTTATTTTTTCAGTTAATTTTCAATTTCTGAAAGCTAATCTTTTAAACTGTTTTAGTACCAAACCTTATGGACTATGGCCTCAGACATGTGAATGGAATACTTGATAGATTTTTTAGCATGGACATGTGAATGTTGTAAATCGAATTGGAAACATACATTACATTGTACCTATGTTGTACATATAGGCTATGGCCTTGGGCATATGAATCTTGTACATGGAATTGGAAACTTACATTACGTTGTACATATGTTGTACATATGAGATATGGCCTCGAACATGTGAACGGAATAACTTGATAGATTTTTTAGCATGCACATGTGAATGTTGTACATGGAATTGAAAACATAAATTACTTTATACATATGTTGTACATATGAGCTATGGCATTGGAAATGTGAATGTTGTACATAGACAAGGTTATAATCAGATCTGTCAAATAGTTATAACCATTAAAGCAAAGTAGTTCCAAAATAATGGAGTATCGTGGTTGTGGCTATGTAATGGGAACAATAAAAAAATCTTGAATCGCTATCATGGTGAAAATGATAATGGAGCTTATGGTGGTGGTGCTGGATTTCACGTGTATGAGCATCCTCTTTAGTTATTAAGTCACATTCATTTAGTTGTTTGTTCGTTATTTTTCCAGTTTATTTTCCTTTTTTGAGAGATAATCTTTTAAGCTGTTTTAGCACCAAACCTTCAGTCTCAAGTACATGGAATTGGAAAAATACATTACGTTATAAATATGTTGCACAAATGGGCTGTGGCCTCGAAAATGTGAATGGAATACTTGATAGATTTTTAAGCATGTATATGTGAATGTTGTACATCAAATTAGAAACATACATTATGTTGTACATACATTGTACATATGGGCTATGGTCTCGGACATGTGAATGTTGTTCCTGAAATTGGAAACACACGTTAAATTTTAGATATGTTGTACATATGGGCTATGGCCTCGAACATTTGAATGGGATAACTTGATATATTTTTTTTAGCATGGACATGTGAATGTTGTAATGGGGTATCGTGGCAAGGGCTGCGGCTATGTAATGGTAACAATAAAAAAAATATGGAATCGCTCTCATAGTGAAAATGATAATGGAGCTTATGATGGTGGTGCTGGATTTCACGCGCATGAGCATCCTCTTTAGTTATTAAGTCACATTCGTTTAGTTGTTTGTTCGTTATATTTCCAGTTTATTCTCCTTTTTGAGAGCTAATATTTTAAGCTGTTTTAGCACCAAATCTTCAGTCTCAAGTACATGGAATTGGAAAAATACATTACCTTATACATATGTTGCACAAATGGGTTGTGGCCTCGGAAATGTTAATGGAATACTTGATAGATTTTGAAGCATGGACATATGAATGTTGTACATCAAATTGGAAACAAACATTACGTTGTACATATGGGTTATGACATCGGACATGTGAATGTTGTTAGTGGAATTGGAAACATATATTAAATTTTACATATGTTGTACATATGGGCTATGGCCTCGGAGTTGTGAATGTTGTAAATGGAATTGGAGACATACATTACGTTATACATATGTTGCACAAATGGGCTGTGGCCTCATAAATATGAATTTAATACTTGATAGATTTTTTAGCATGGACATGTGAATGTTGTACATCAAATTATAAACATAGATTACGTTGTACATACGTTGTACATATAAGCTATGGACTCGAACATTTGAATAAGATACTTTGATAGATTTTTTTAGCATGGACATGTGAATGTTGTACATGGAATTGGAAATATACATTTCGTTGTACATATGTTGTACACATGAGCTATGTCTCGGACATGTGAATGTTGTAAATAGAATTGAAGACTCACATTACGTTGTACATATATTGTATATATGGGTTATGGTTTCGGACATGTGAATGTTGTACATGTAATTGAAAACATACATTACGTTGTACATACGTTGTACATATGAGCTATGACCACGAACATTTGAATAGGATACCTTGATAGATTTTTTTAGCATGAGTATGTGAATGTTGTACATGGAATTGGAAATATACATTACGTTGTACATATATTGTACACATGAGCTATTTCTCGGACATGTGAATGTTGTAAATAGAATTGGAGACATACATTACGTTGTACATATATTGTATATATGGGCTATGGTCTCGAACATGTGAATATTGTACATGTAATTGAAAACATAAATTACGTTGTACATACATTGTACATATTAGAAAAATTGGAAACATTCTTTACGTTGTATATATGTTGTACATGGACTTGAAAACATAAATTACGTTGTACATATGTTGTACATATTGGAAACACAATGTGAATTTTAGCATTCACTTTTGTACATATGTTGTACATATAGACAGTTATAATCAGATCTGTCAAATGGTTATAACCATTAAAGCAAAGCTTCAAAATGTCGACTCTGTCGAGTACCGATGAAACAAAAAAATGGTGGCACAAGATATAAGATAACTTGCCCAAAATAATGGAGTATTGTGGCAAGAGCTATAATGGAGTATTGTGGCAAAGACTGTGGAATTGGAGACATATATTAAGTTGTACATATATTGTAGGCTTAATTGCAGTTTTAGTCCCCCTATGTTAAAAGTCGACAGCTTTGGTCCCTCCCTCATATTTTTAAACTAAAAAATGACGATTTGATATATTTTAAATGACGTGACATACAATTCTATGATATAAAATCATCTAGATCCATTAATTATTCATATGTCATTAATTAAATTAAAAATACAAAAAAAATTCGAAGTTGAAAGTTAAATTTTTACGACGTTTTATTCCAATTTCATGGGTGTTAATCATTCTACTTCATCGTATCATATGTCATGTTATTTAAAACATCTTACGTCATCATTTTTTAGCTAAAAAATCAGATGGAGGGACCAAAATTGTCGACTTTTAAAATAGGGGGACCAATTTCGTGAATCCGTATAAATAAGGGGACTAAAACTGCAATTAAGCTTATATTGTATATATGGACTATGGTCTCGGACATATGAATGTTGTACATGGAATTGAAAACATAAATTACGTTGTACATACGGGCTACATAATGGAAACATAAATTACGTTGTACATACGTGGTACATAATGGAAATATAAATTACGTTGTACATACGTGGTACATAATGGAAACACACTGGTAATTTTAGCATTTACTTTGTACATATGTTGTACATATAGACAGTTATAATTAGATCTGTCAAATGGTTATAACCGTTAAAGGAAAGTTTCAAAATGTCACTCTCTTGAGTACCAAGAAAACCAAAAAAAATTGGTGGCACAAGATATGGGAGAACTTGGCCAAAATAATGGAGTATTGTGGCAAGGGCTATAATGGAGTATTGTGGCAAGGACTGTGGCTATGTAATGGGAACAATAAAAAAAAATCTAGAATCGCTATCATGGTAAAAATGATAATGGAACTTACGATGGTGGTGGTACTGGATCTCATGCGCATGAGCATTCTCTTTAGTTATTAAGTCACGTTAGTTTAGTTGTTTTCTTGTTATTTTTCCTGTTTATTCTCCTTTTTTGAGAGCTAATCTTATAAGCGGTTTTAGCACTAAACCTTCAGTCTCAAATATAAGGAATTGGAAAAATACATTACGTTGTACATATATTGCACATATGGGCTATGGCCTCAGACCTATGAATTAAATACTTGATAGATTTTTTAGCATGGACATGTGAATGTTGTACATCGAATTAGAAACATACCTCGATAGATTTTTTAGCATAGACATGTGAATGTTGTACATGGAATTAGAAATATACATTATATGCTATACATATGGACTATGGCCTCGGACATGTGAATGTTGTACATGGAATTGGAAACATACATTACGTTAAACATATATTGTACATATGGGCTATGACCTCAGACATGTGAATGTTGTACATGGAATTGGAAACATACATTAAGTTGTATATATGGGCTATGGCCGCGAACATGTAAATGTTGTATATGAAATTGAAAACTTACATTACGTTGTATATATGTTGTACATATGGGCTATGGCCTCGAACATTTGAATGGAATAACTTGATAGATTTTTTTAGCATGGACATGTGAATGTTGTACATGGAATTGGAAATATACATTACGTTATACATATGTTGTACATATGGACTATGGCCTCGGACATGTGAATGTTGTAAATGGAATTGGAAACATACCTTACGTTGTACATATATTGTACATATGGGCTATGGCCTCGGACATGTGAATGTTGTACATGGAATTGAAAACATGAATTCATACTTTGTACATATTTTATACATATTTGAAACACACAAAAATATTTAGCATTTACTTTCTATATATGTTGTACATATAGATAGTTATAATGGTTATAACCGTTAAAGGAAAGTTTCAAGATGTCGATTCTCTGTTGAGTACCGACTAAACAAAGAAAAACTGGTGGGACAATATAGGGGAGAAATTGTCCAAAATAATGGAGTATTGTGGCAAAGTTTATAATGGAGTATTGTGGAAAGGGCTGTGGCTATGTAATGGGAACAATAAAAAAATCTCGTGGTAAAAATGATAATGGAACTTACGGTGGTGGTGGTACTGGATGTCACGCGCATGAGCATTCTCATTAGTTATTAAGTCAGGTTCGTTTAGTTGTTTTAT
Source organism: Cicer yamashitae (assembly GCA_037974755.1). Classification (NCBI taxonomy): domain Eukaryota; kingdom Viridiplantae; phylum Streptophyta; class Magnoliopsida; order Fabales; family Fabaceae; genus Cicer; species Cicer yamashitae. Next base: position 55,230,388 of record JBBPBQ010000002.1, on the reverse strand, counting down.
CGTTATTTTTCCCGTTTATTCTCCTTTTTTGAGAGCTAATCTTTTAAGTTGTTTTAGCACCAAATCTTCAGTCTCAAGTACATGGAATTGGAAAAATACGTTACTTTGTACATATGTTGCATATATGGGTTATGACCTTAGACCTGTGAATAGAATACTTGATAGATTTTTTAGCATGGACATGTTAATGGAACTTACGGTGGTGGTGGTACTGGATGTCACGCGCATGAGCATTCTCATTAGTTATTAAGTCAGGTTCGTTTAGTTGTTTTATCGTTATTTTTCCCGTTTATTCTCCTTTTTTGAGAGCTAATCTTTTAAGTTGTTTTAGCACCAAATCTTCAGTCTCAAGTACATGGAATTGGAAAAATACGTTACTTTGTACATATGTTGCATATATGGGCTATGACCTTAGACCTGTGAATGGAATACTTGATAGATTTTTTAGCATGGACATGTTAATGTTGTACATGGAATTGGAAACATAGCTTGATAGATTTTTTAGCATGGACATGTTAATGTTGTACATGGAATTGGAAATATACATTACATTGTACATATGTCGTACATGTGGGCTATGGCCTCGGACATGTGAATGTTGTACATGGAATTAGAAACATCTCAGACATGTGAATGTTGTACATGGAATTGGAAACATACATTTTGTTGTACGTATGTTGTACATATGGGCTATAGCCTCGAATATGTGAATGGAATACCTTGATAGATTTTTTAACATGCACATTTGAATGTTGTAAATGCAATTGGAAACAAAGAAAGAAACAAACAAAAACTGGTGGGACAAGATATAGGAGAACTTGCCCAAAATAATGGAGTATTGTGGTAAGAGCTGTTTTTGCTTATCATGTGTATCAATTCTATAAGTCTAAATTAAAAGAGACAAAAGTAAAACTATATTTGAACTTTGATTGTAATTTTAAAATAGAATTTTTGTGTTAAAAAAAAAAAAACTTTTAAACTAGCATTTACGTTATACATATGTGCTATGACCTCAGAACATGTGAATAGAATACCTTGATAGATTTTTTATTTTTTTGTTAATAAATATATAAATTTAGTGTTTAATAATTAAAAATAAGAAAAAAGTTAAATGTATCTTATTAGGTGTTTTTGATTTTCATACATTTATTTATGATTATAATAAATTTTGAAATAATTGAAAAAGAAATCAAATGTAATTATGAATATTTTAAGTGAATAACAACACTAAATACATATAAAAAAATACACTTAATTTTTTCCTGTAAAATATACACTTTTTTTGTGACTAAATTTAAAATATACACATGATCAACGATATTTTTATTTTATTTTGTTACGTAAACACATTAAAAACTAATATTCTAATGTAACGATATTAATTATACTAGTGTATTGTTGGGCCCAAATTTATTATCTTCCATTTGTTTAAAAAAAAACGTATTTGCTAATTTTTCTCTGTCACCACTAGTACTTTGATTCCCATCCAAAAAGCAAACATATTACAAAAGCAATAATAACAAACTATTTTGTCGTATTACAATTTTTATTCGTTTAAATACGTTACTCCAATTCCACCAACAAGTGCTTCCATTTTCTTCTAATTTTTCCATCCAGATTCTCCGTCCATTTGCTTCCTTTTATTCATTATGTTAGAGAAAACTTGTTTTTGCATTGACATGACAATTTTATCTAGCAATGGTTTATTTTATCGAGGTAGCTTTTCCACATATGTTGTACATATGGTCTACGGCCTCGGACATGTGAATGTTGTAAATGGGATTAGAAACATACATTACGTTGTACATATATATTATACATATTGGCTATGGGCTCGAACATGGGATTGGAAACACACGTTACGTTAGAGAATGAATTTGCACTATTGAAACTTGTTGTACATATGTTGTACATATGGTCTATTGAAACGTGTGAATGTTGTACATAATATTGGAAATATACGTTACGTTGTACATATATTGTACATATGGGATATGACCTCGGATATGTGAATGTTGTACCTAGAATTGGAAACATATATTATATTGTACATATGAGCTATGACCTCGAACGTTTGAATGGAATACCTTGATAGATTTTTTTAACACGAATATATGAATGTTGTACATTGAATTGGAAATATACATTACGTTGTACATATATTGTACATATAGGCTATGGCCTCGAACATGTAAATGTTGTACATGGAATTGGAAACCTACATTATTTTATACATATATACATTACTTTGTACACACGTTTTACATATAGGCTATGGTAACAGAAATGTGAATGTTGTACGTGGAATTGGAAACATATATTACGTCGTACATATGTTGTACATATGGGCTATGGCCTCGAACAATATTTGATAGATTTTTTAGCATGCACATGTGAATGTTGGACATCAAATTGGAAACATACCTTGATTGATATTTTTGTATGGACATGTGAATGTTGTACATTGAATTGGAAACATACCTTGATAGATTTTTTAGCGTGCACGTGAGACTGTTGTACATAATATTGGAAATATAGATTACGTTATACATATGTTGTACATATGGGATATGGCCTCGGATATGTGAATGTTGTACCTAGAATTGGAAACAGACATTACGTTATTCATATTCATATGGGTTATGACCTCGAACGTTTGAATGGAATACCTTGATAGATTTTTTAGCATACACGTGTGAATGTTGTACATAATATTGGAAATATACGTTACGTTGTACATATGTTGTTGATATGGGATATGGCTTCGGATATGTGAATGTTATACCTAGAATTGGAAACACACATTACGTTGTACATATGGGCTATGGCCTCGAACGTTTGAATGGAATACCTTGATAGATTTTTTTAACATGTACATATGAATGTTGTACATTAAATTGGAAATATACATTACGTTGTACATATATTGTATATATAGGCTATGGCTTCGGACATGTAAATGTTGTACATGGAATTGAAAACCTACATTACGTTATACATATATACATTACTTTGTACACACGTTTTACACATAGGCTATGGTAACAGAAATGTAAATGTTGTACGTGGAATTGGAAATATATATTACGTTGTACATATGTTGTACATATGGGTTATGGCATTGGACATATGAGTGTTGTAAATGGGATTGGAAACATACATTATATATATATATATATTGTACATATTGGCTATGGCCTCGAACATGGGATTGGAAACATACATTATGTTAGAGAATGAATTTGCACTATTGAAACTTGTTTTTGCATTGACATGATAATTTTATCTGTCAATGAGTTGTTTTATTGAGGTAACTTTTGCACATTCTTTACTCTTCATAGAGAATGAATACTTTATAACAAATCTCTTTAAGCTAATAAATACTTTATAACATATCTCTTTAAGCTAATGAATGTTATGTATGTAACAGTAATGCTTTTCGTTTTTCTAGACAAGATAAACACATGTATTGTGCAATCTTTAATCATTTTGGTGTTTAATGGGGCAATTGCAAATCAGACGGCGAAGATATATTGTACATATTGGCTATGGCCTCGAAGGATGGATTGGAAACACACATTACGTTGTACCTATGTTGTACATATGGGATATGGCCTCAGAAATGTGAATGTTGTACATGGAATTGGAAACATAGATTACGTTGTACATATGTTGTACATATGGTTTATGGCCTCGGATATGTAATTGTTGTAAATGAGATTGGAAACATACATTACGTCTTATATATATATTGTACATATTGGCTATGGCCTCGAACGTGGGATTGGAAACACACATTACGTTAGAGAATGAATTTGCACTATTGAAACTTGTTGTACATATGTTGTACATATGGTCTATAGCCTCAGACATGTGAATGTTGTAAATGGAATTGGAAACATACATTATGTTGTATATATATATTGTACATATTGGTTATGGCCTCGAACATGGGATTGGAAACACACATTACGTTAGAGAATGAATTTGCATTATTGAAACTTGTTGTACATATGTTGTAAATAAGGTCTATGGCCTCGAACATGTAAATGTTGTAAATGGAATTGGAAACATACATTACGTTGTATATATATATTGTACATATTGGCTATGGCCTCGAACATGGGATTGGAAACACACATTATGTTAGAGAATGAATTTGCACTATTGAAACTTATTTTTGCATTGACATGACAATTTTACCTGTCAATGAGTTGTTTTATCGAGGTAGTTTTTGCATTGACATAGAGAATGATTACTTTATAACAAATCACTTTAAGCTAATAAATGTTACGTATGTAGCAGTAATGCTTTTCGTTTTTCTAGACAAGATGAACACATGTATTGTGCAATCTTTAATCATTTTGGTGTTTAAAAGGGCAATTGCAAGTGAGACAGTGAAGATCGTGTGCGAGTCTTGTGTTAGAGTGATTATGCTACTCTGGCTAACTTCATTAATTGAAGTAGTTGTTTTTAAATGGAATGACGGTTATATTTATATATGTCAAATGGTTATAACCGTTAAAGAAAAGTTTCAAGATGTCGACTCTCGGTTGAGTACCAAGGAAACAAAGAAAAAACTAGTGGGACAAGATACAATAAAATAATGGAGTATCGTGGCAAGGGTTGTGGCTATGTAATGGCAACAATAAAAGAAATCTGGAATCGCGCTATCGTGGTGAAAATGATAATGGAATTTATGGTGGTGGTGGATCTCACGCGCATGAGCATACTCTTTAGTTATTAAGTCACGTTCGTTTAGTTGTTTGTTGGTTATTTTTCCAAATTATTCTTCTTTTTTGAGAGTTAATCTTTTAAGCTGTTTTAGCACCAAACCTTCACTCTCAAGTACATGGAATTGGAGAAATACAGTACGTTATACATATGTTGCACAAATGGGATGTGGCCTTGGACATGTGAATGGACTAATTGATAGATTTTTTTGCATTAGCATGTGAATGTTGTACATTGAATATGAAACATACCTTGATAGATTTTTTAGCATGCACGTGTGAATGTTGTACATACTATTGGAAATATACATTACGTTGTACATATGAGCTATAACCTCGAACATGGGATTGGAAACACACATTACGTTATAGAATGAATTTGCACTATTGAAACTTGTTTTTGTTTTGACATAACAATTTTACCTGTCAACGAGTTGTTTTATCGAGGTAGTTTTTGCATTGACATAGAGAATGATTACTTTATCATAAATCACTTTAAGCTAATAAATGTTACGTATGTAACAGTATTGCTTTTCGTTTTTCTAGACAAGATGAACACATGTATTATGCAGTCTTTAATCATTTTGGTGTTTTATAGGGCAATTGCAAGTGAGACGGTGAAGATCGTGTGCGAGTCTTGTGTTAGAGTGATTATGCTACTCTGGCTAACTTCATTAATTGAAGTAGTTGTTTTTAAATGGAATGACGGTTATAATTATATATGTCAAATGGTTATAACCGTTAAAGAAAAGTTTCAACATGTCGACTCTCGGTTGAGTACCAAGGATACAAAGAAAAAACTGGTGGGACAAGATACAACAGAACTTCACAAAAATAATGGAGTATCATGGCAAGGGATGTGGCTATGTAATGGCAATAATAAAAAATAATCTGGAATAAAATAATGGAGTATCGTGGCAAGAGCTGTGGCTATGTAATGGCAACAATAAAAGAAATCTGGAATCGCGCTATCGTGGTGAAAATGATAATGGAGTTTATGGTGGTGGTGGATCTCACGCGCATGAGCATCCTTTTTAGTTATTAAGTCACGTTCGTTTAGTTGTTTGTTGGTTATTTTTCTAATTTATTCTTCTTTTTTAAGAGTTAATCTTTTAAGCTGTTTTAGCACCAAACCTTCAATCTCAAGTACATGGAATTGGAAAAATACAGTACGTTGTACATATGTTGCACAAATGGGATGTGGCCTTGGACATGTGAATGGAATAATTGATAGATTTTTTTGCATTGACATATGAATGTTGTACATTTAATTGGAAACATACCTTGATAGATTTTTTAGCATTCATGTGTGAATGTTGTACATAATATTGAAAATATACATTACTTTGTACATATGGGCTATAGCCTCGAACATGGGATTGGAAACACACATTACGTTAGAGAATGAATTTGCACTATGTAAACTTGTTTTTGCATTGACATGACAATTTTACCTGTCAATGAGTTGTTTTATCGAGGTAGTTTTTGCACATTGTTTACTCTTCATAGAGAATGATTACTTTATAACAAATCACTTTAAGCTAATAAATGTTATGTATGTAACAGTAATGCTTTTCGTTTTTCTAGACAACATAGACACATGTATTGTGCAATCTTTAATCATTTTGGTGTTTAATAGGGCAATTGCAAGTGAGACGGTGAAGATCGTGTGCGAGTCTTGTGTTAGAGTGATTATGCTACTCTGGCTAACTTCATTAATTGAAGTAGTTGTTTTTAAATGGAATGACGGTTATAATTATATATGTCAAATGGTTATAACCGTTAAAGAAAAGTTTCAAGATGTCGACTCTCGGTTGAGTACAAAGGAAACAAAGAAAAAACTGGTGGGACAAGATACAAGAGAACTTCACCAAAATAATGGAGTATCATGGCAAGGGATGTGGCTATGTAATGGGAACAATAAAAAAAAAATCTGGAATAAAATAATGGAGTATCGTGGCAAGGGCTGTGGCTATGTAATGGCAACAATAATAGAAATTTGGAATCGCGCTATCGTGGTGAAAATGATAATGGAGTTTATGGTGGTGGTGGATCTCACGCGCATGAGGATCCTCTTTAGTTATTAAGTCACGTTCATTTAGTTGTTTGTTGGTTATTTTTCCAATTTATTCTTCTTTTTTGAGAGTTAATCTTTTAAGCTGTTTTAGCACCAAACCTTCAATCTCAAGTACATGGAATTGGAGAAATACAGTACGTTGTACATATGTTGCACAAATGGGATTTGGCTTTGGACATGTGAATGGACTAATTCATAGATTTTTTTGCATTAACATGTGAATGTTGTACATTGAATTGGAAACATACCTTGATAGATTTTTTAGCATGCACGTGTGAATGTTGTACATAATATTGGAAATATACATTACGTTGTACATATGAGCTATAACCTCGATCATGGGATTGGAAACACACATTACGTTATAGAATGAATTTGCACTATTGAAACTAGTTTTTGTATTGACATAACAATTTTACCTGTCAATGAGTTGTTTTATCGAGGTAGTTTTTGCATTGACATAGAGAATGATTACTTTATCATAAATCACTTTAAGCTAATAAATGTTACGTATGTAACAGTAATGCTTTTCCTTTTTCTAGACAAGATGAACACATGTATTATGCAGTCTTTAATCATTTTGGTGTTTAATAGGGCAATTGCAAGTGAGACGGTGAAGATCGTGTGCGAGTCTTGTGTCAGAGTGATTATGCTACTCTGGCTAACTTCATTAATTGAAGTAGTTGTTTTTAAATGGAATGACGGTTATAACTATATATGTCAAATGGTTATAACCGTTAAAGAAAAGTTTCAACATGTCGACTCTCGGTTGAGTACCCAGGAAACAAAGAAAAAACTGGTGGGACAAGATACAAGAGAACTTCACAAAAATAATGGAGTATCATGGCAAGGGGTGTGGCTATGTAATGGGAACAATAAAAAAAATCTGGAATAAAATAATGGAATATCGTGGCAAGGGCTGTGCCTATGTAATGGCAACAATAAAAGAAATCTAGAATCGCGTTATCGTGGTGAAAATGATAATGGAGTTTATGGTGGTGGTGGATCTCACGCGCATGAGCATTCTCTTTAGTTATTAGGTCACGTTCGTTTAGTTGTTTGTTGGTTATTTTTCCAATTTATTCTTCTTTTTTAAGAGTAAATCTTTTAAGCTGTTTTAGCACCAAACCTGCAATCTCAAGTACATGGAATTGGAAAAATACAGTACGTTGTACATATGTTGCACAAATGGGATGTGGCCTCGAACATGGGATTGGAAACACACATTACGTTATAGAATGAATTTGCACTATTGAAACTTGTTTTTGCATTAACATGACAATTTTACCTGTCAATTAATTGTTTTATCGAGGTAGTTTTTGAATTGACATAGAGAATGATTACTTTATAACAAATCACTTTAAACTAATAAATGTTACGTATGTAACAGTAATGCTTTTCGTTTTTCTAGACAAGATGAACACATGTATTGTGCAATCTTTAATCATTTTGGTGTTTAATAGGGCAATTGCAAGTGAGACGGTGAAGATCGTGTGCGAGTCTTGTGTTAGAGTGATTATGCTACTTTAGCTAACTTCATTAATTGCAGTAGTTGGTTTTAAATGGAAAGACGGTTATAATTATATATGTCAAATGGTTATAATCGTTAAAGAAAAGTTTCAAGATGTCGAATCTCTGTTGAGTACCAAGGAAACAAAGAAAAAACTGGTGGGACAAGATACAAGAGAACTTCACCAAACTAATGGAGTATCATGGCAAGGGGTGTGGCTATGTAATGGGAACAATAAAAAAAATCTGGAATAAAATAATGGAATATCGTGGCAAGGGCTGTGCCTATATAATGGCAACAATAAAAGAAATCTGGAATCGCGTTATCGTGGTGAAAATGATAATGGAGTTTATGGTGGTGGTGGATCTCACGCGCATGAGCATCCTCTTTAGTTATTAAGTCACGTTCGTTTAGTTGTTTGTTGGTTATTTTTCTAATTTATTCTTCTTTTTTAAGAGTTAATCTTTTAAGCTGTTTTAGCACCAAACCTTCAATCTCAAGTACATGGAATTTGAAAAATATAGTACGTTGTACATATGTTGCACAAATGGGATGTGGCCTTGGACATGTGAATGGAATAATTGATAGATTTTTTTGCATTGACATATGAATGTTGTACATTGAATTGGAAACATACCTTGATAGATTTTTTATCATGCACGTGTGAATGTTGTACATAATATTGGAAATATACATTACGTTGTACATATGGGCTATAGCCTCGAACATGGGATTGGAAACACACATTACATTAGAGAATGAATTTGCACTATTGAAATTTGTTTTTGCATTGACATGACAATTTTACCTGTCAATGAGTAGTTTTATCGAGGTAGTTTTTGCACAATGTTTACTCTTCATAGAGAATGATTACTTTATAACAAATCACTTTAAGCTAATAAATGTTACGTATGTAAGAGTAATGCTTTTCGTTTTTCTAGAAAAGATGAACACATGTATTGTGCAATCTTTAATCATTTTGGTGTTTAATAGGGCAATTGCAGGTGAGACGATGAAGATCGTGTGCGAGTCTTGTGTTAGAGTGATTATGCTACTCTGGCTAACCTCATTAATTGTAGGAGTTGTTTTTAAATGGAAAGACGGTTATAATTATATATGTCAAATGGTTATAATCGTTAAAGAAAAGTTTCAACATGTCGAATCTCTGTTGAGTACCAAGGAAACAAAGAAAAAACTGGTGGGACAAGATACAAGAGAACTTCACCAAAATAATGGAGTATCATGGCAACGGATGTGGCTATGTAATGGGAACAATAAAAAAAAATCTGGAATAAAATAATGGAGTATCGTGGCAATGGCTGTGGCTATGTAATGGCTACAATAAAAGAAAAGTTTCAAGATGTCAAATGGAAAGACGGTTATAATTATATGTCAAATGGTTATAACCGTTAAAGAAAAGTTTCAAGATGTCGGATCTCGGTTGAGTACCAAAGAAACAAAGAAAAAACTGGTGGGACAAGATACAAGAGAACTTCACCGAAATAATGGAGTATCATGGCAAGGGATGTGGCTATGTAATGGGAACAATAAAAAAAAATCTGGAATAAAATAATAGAGTATCGTGGCAATGGGTGTGGTTATGTAATGGCTACAATCAAAGAAATATGGAGTCGCGCTATCGTGGTGAAAATGATAATGGAGTTTATGGTGGTGGTGGATCTCACGCGCATAATGGCAACAATAAAAGAAATTTGGAATCGCGCTATCGTGGTGAAAATGATAATGGAGTTTATGGTGGTGGTGGATCTCACGCGCATCAGCATCCTCTTTCGATATTAAGTCACATTCGTTTAGTTGTTTGTTGGTTATTTTTCCAATTTATTCCTCTTTTTTTAGAGTTAATCTTTTAAGCTGTTTTATCACCAAACCTTCAGTCTCAAGTACATGGAATTGGAAAAATACATTACGTTGTACATATGTTGCACAAACAGGATGTGGCCTTGGAAATGTGAATGGAATAATTGATAGATTTTTTTGCATTAACATGTGAATGTTGTACATTGAATTAGAAACATACCTTGATAAATTTTTTAGCATGCACGTGTGAATGTTGTACATAATATTGAAAATATACATTGCGTTGTACATATGGGATATGGCCTCGGATATGTGATTGTTGTACTGAAATTTGGAACATACATTACGTTTTACATATGGGCTATGGCCTCGAACATTTGAATGGAATACCTTGATAGATTTTTTTTAACATGGACATATGAATGTTGTACATTGAATTGGAAATATACATTACGTTGTACATATATTGTACATATAGGTTATGGCCTCGGACATGTAAATTGTTGTACAAATAATTGGAAACCTATATTATGTTATACACATATACATTACGTTGTACATATAGGTTATGGTCACGGAAATGTGAATGTTGTACATTGAATTGGAAATATACATTACGTTGTACATATATTGTACATATAGGTTATGGCCTCGGACATGTAAATTGTTGTACAAGTAATTGGAAACCTATATTATGTTATACACATATACATTACGTTGTACATATAGGTTATGGTCACGGAAATGTGAATGTTGTACCTGGAATTGGAAACATATATTACGTTGTGCATATGGGCTATGGCCTCGAACAATACTTGATAGATTGTTTAGCATGGACATGTGAATGTTGTACATCAAATTGGAAACATACCTTGATAGATATTTTAGTATGGACATATGAATGTTGTACATTGAATTGGAAATATAAACTACGTTGTACCTATGTTGTACATATGGTCTATGGCCTCGGACATGTGAATGTTGTACATGGAATTGGAAACATACCTTGATAGATATTTTAGTATGGACATATGAATGTTGTACATGAAATTGGAAATATAAACTACGTTGTACCTATGTTGTACATATGGGCTATGGCCTTGGAAATGTGAATGTTGTACATGGAATTGGAAACATAGATTACGTTGTACATATGGTCTATGGCCTCGGACATATGAATGTTGGAAATGGAATTGGAAACATAGATTATGTTTCCATATTTTGTACATATGGGCTATGGCCTCGGACATGTGGACTTTGTAAATGGGATTGGAAACATACATTACGTTGTATATATATATATATTGTATATATCGACTATGGCCTCGAACATGGGATTGGAAACACACATTACGTTAGAGAATGAATTTGCACTATTGAAACTTGTTTTTGCATTGACATGACAATTTTACCTGTCAATGAGTTGTTTTATCGAGGTAGTTTTTGCACATTGTTTCCTAGAGAATGAATACTTTATAACAAATCACTTTAAGCTAATGAATGTTACGTATGTCACAGTAATGCTTTTCGTTTTTCTAGACAAGATGAACACATGTATTGTGCAATCTTTAATCATTTTGGTGTTTAATAGGGCAATTGCAAGTGAGACGGTGAAGATCGTGTGCGAGTCTGTGTTAGAGTGATTATGCTACTCTGGCTAACTGCCTTTATTGCAGTAGTTGTTTTTAAATGGAAAGACGATTATAATTATATCTGTCAAATGGTTATAATCGTTAAAGAAAAGTTTCAAGATGTCGACTCTCTGTTGAGTACCGAGGAAACAAAGAAAAAACTGGTGGGACAAGATACAAGAAAACTTCACCAAAATAATGGAGTATCATGGCAAGGGGTGTGGCTATGTAATGGGAATAATAAAAATATCTGGAATAAAATAATGGAGTATCGTGGCAAGGGTTGTGGCTATGTAATGGCAACAATAAAAGAAATTTGGAATCGCGCTATCGTGGTGAAAATGATAATGGAGTTTATGTTGGTGGTGGATCTCACGCGCATGAGCATACTCTTTAGTTATTAAGTCACGTTTGTTTAGTTGTTTGTTGGTTATTTTTCCTATTTATTTTTCTTTTTTGACAGTTAATCTTTTAAGCTGTTTTAGCATCAAACCTTCAATCTCAAGTACATGGAATTGGAAAAATACCGTACGTTGTACATATGTTGCACAAATGGGATGTGGCCTTGGACATGTGAATGGAATAATTAATAGATTTTCTTGCATTAACATACGAATGTTGTACATTGAATTGGAAACTTACCTTGATAGATTTTTTAGCATGCACGTGTGAATGTTGTACATAATATTGGAAATATACATTACGTTTTTTTAGCATGCACGTATGAATGTTGTACATAATATTGGAAATATACATTACGTTGTACATATGGGCTATGGCCTCGAACATGGGATTGGAAACACACATTACGTTAGAGAATGAATTTGCACTATTGAAACTTGTTTTTGCATTGACATGACAATTTTACCTATCAATGAGTTGTTTATCGAAGTAGTTTTTGCACATTGTTTACTGTTCATAGAGAATGAATACTTTATAACAAATCACTATAAGCTAATAAATGTTACGTATGTAACAGTAATGCTTTTCGTTTTTCTAGACAAGATGAACACATATATTGTGCAATCTTTAATCATTTTGGTGTTTAATAGGGCAATTGCAAGTGAGACGGTGAAGATCGTGTGCGAGTCTTGTGTTAGAGTGATTATGCTACTCTGGCTAACTTCATTACAGTAGTTGTTTTTAAATGGAAAGACGGTTATAATTATATCTGTCACATGAGATGGTGAAGATCGTGTGCGAGTCTTGTGTTAGAGTGATTATGCTACTCTGGCTAACTTCATTACAGTAGTTGTTTTTAAATGGAAAGACGGTTATAATTATATCTGTGAAATGGTTATAACCAGTAAAGAAAAGTTTTAAGACGTCGACTCTTGGTTGAGTACCAAGGAAACAAAGAAAAAACTGGTGGGACAAGATACAAGAGAACTTTACCAAAATAATGGAATATCATGGCAAGGGGTGTGGCAATGTAATGGGAACAATAAAAAAAAATCTGGAATAAAATAATGGAGTATTGTGGCAAGGGCGATGGCTATGTAATGGCAACAATAAAAGAAATCTAGAATCGCGCTATCTCGGTGAAAATGATAATGGAGTTTTTGGTGGTGGTGGATCTCACGCGCATGAGCATCCTCTTTAGTAATTAAGTCATGTTCGTTTAGTTGTTTGTTCGTTAGTACCCAAGAAACAAAGAAAAAACTGGTGGGACAAGATACAAGAGAAATTCACCAAAATAATGGAGTATCGTGGCAAGGGGTTTGGCTATGTAATGGGAACAATAAAAAAAATCTGGAATCGCACTATCGTGATGAAAATGATAATGGAGTTTATGGTGGTGGTGGATCTCGCGCGCATGAGTATCCTCTTTAGTTGTTAAGTCACGTTCGTTTAGTTGTTTGTTGGTTATTTTTCCAATTTATTCTTCTTTTTTGAGAGTTAATCTTTTAAGCTGTTTTAGCACCAAACCTTCAATCTCAAGTACATGGAATTGGAAAAATATAGTACGTTGTACATATGTTGCACAAATGGGATGTGGACTTGGACATGTGAATGGAATAATTGATAGATTTCTTTGCATTAACATGTGAATTGTAACACCCCGGATTTTTAATCCAAAGCGTTACTTAAAAATATATTGATTTGAAAGATTTTACGACAATTTTTTTTTGTCTTACTACCTAACATTTATTCATGCAAATAATTAGTAACAACCACGTTTATTTAATTTTATTAAAAAAAATGTTTATTCAAGGCTATAACAAGGAAAACAATAACTCCTAATGGAAGGGAACCCACTTCCGCATTCCTAATGGAAGTTAAACATATAGAAGAATAACACAAATTATATAAAAGTAAAAACTTCCAATTCAAAAGAAAAATACACAAACCAATAAATTGCATAACAAAAATATATACATGATGCATGCTCCTAAAACTATATGATCCGGATATAAACCTGCCACTAAGGCAACTTCCACACAGAAAAATCACCCATACCAATGGGGAAAACCTGCCACTAAAGCAACTTCCACACAGATCACCCATACCAATGGGGAAAAACCTGCCACTAAGGCAACTTCCACGAAGATGCATATGCCATTACATGATATGATGATATATTATCAAAGAGATATATTTCCACACAGCCCACTAAGAATCATGTCATAAGCATTCAAATCACTTTTCAAAATCATTATCTTATTCACATATCACTAAGATCACATATCCATAAACAAATAATCATGAAAATCATAACTTTCACCACACACACACAAAAATCAAGACTTGGTATCATACACACCATTAAAATTAACACATTAACATATATAACAACAAGATTCAACTCCAACTCATACATCATCATAAAACTTTGTCACATATAACATACAAATTCAACCCTTCTTTCATATTCATTATAAAAATTAAAACTTTATTACATATAACATAAAATTCATACTTTACTTCATATTCGCCAAAAAAAATCAAAACTTCATCACATATAACATTAAAATTCATACTTTACTTCCAAAAATCATATATTATATAATAAACTTAACACAAAGGATTGGGTTTCATTATTTTAATTTATTAGTCTACATATTATTTCTTTCAAAAAGCAAGCAATCACAATTATTAATTTCATGCCATCCAACCAACGGTCTAACTATAATTTGTGTGGGGAAAAGCCCTTACCTTGGCCGCTTTTCTTCCTAGTACAAATCTCTAAGTCCCACGAAGTTGTTCACAAGGAAAAGAAGTTCCAAGATTTTGATGCACGGAGAGAAAAAGGAGGTGATGGTGATGGTTACTAGAATTTTGGTATTCTTTACAGAATCTTGTTTGTAAAGGGTTTGTGAAATAGGGTTTGTGATGGTAGCTAGGGTTTCAGTATTCCTTCCTATTTAAAGAGAACATTATTGGGTAGATAGTGTTGGGCCTGAATAAGGAATAGAAGAGAGAAAATATTATTATAATTCTTATTATTATTATTATTATTATTATTATTATTATTATTATTATTATTATTATTATTATTATTATTATTATTATTATTATTATTATTATTATTATTATTATTATTATTATTATTATTATTATTATTATTATTATTATTATTATTATTATTATTATTATTATTAGTTAACCTTCATCAATAACAAGGCATAAACTCCCAGCCCAACTTCCTACTCATTCAAATGGGCCGTGTGATACCGAGCCACAACCCTTAGCCCAAATTCTTCTTGCCTTAAAAATAAAAATAAATCTACTCAATAATTCTTACTAAAAACTTTACTACAATAAGGCAAACAAGGCGAATAATTACCACACCTAATTTAATATTGGAAAATATATTTATAGATCCAAATTATTTTAATTAATAATTTTAGAGGATGTTACATGAATGTTGTAAATTGAATTGGAAACATACCTTGATAGATTTTTTAGCATGCACGTGTGAATGTTGTACATAATATTGGAAATATACATTACGTTGTACATTTGGGCTATGGCCTCGAACATGAGATTGGAAACACACATTACGTTAGAGAATGAATTTGCACTATTGAAACTTGTTTTTGCATTGACATGACAATTTTATCTGTCAATGAGTTGTTTTATCAAGGTAGTTTTTGCACATTGTTTACTCTTCATAGAGAATGAATACTTTATAACAAATCACTTTAAGCTAATAAATGTTACGTATGTAACAGTAATGCTTTTTCGTTTTTCTAGACAAGATGAACACATGTATTGTGCAATCTTTAATCATTTTGGTGATTAATAGGGCAATTGCAAGTGAGACGGTGAAGATCGTGTGCGAGTCTTGTGTTAGAGTGATTATGCTACTCTGGCTAACTTCATTAATTGCAGTAGTTGTTTTTAAATGGAAAGACGGTTATAATTATATCTGTCAAATGGTTATAACTGTTAAAGAAAAGTTTCAAGATGTCGACTCTCGGTTGAGTACCAAGGAAACAAAGAAAAAACTGGTTGGACAAGATACAAAGTAACTTCACCAAAATAATGGAGTATCATGGCAAGGGGTGTGGCTATGTAATGGAAACAATAAAATAAATATGGAATAAAATAATGGAGTATCGTGGCAAGGGTTGTGGCTATGTAATAGCAACAATAAAAGAAATCTAGAATCGCGCTGTCGTGTTGAAAATGATAATGGAGTTTATGGTGGTGGTCGATCTCACGCGCATAAGCATGCTCTTTAGTTATTAAGTCACGTTCGTTTAGTTGTTTGTTGGTTATTTTTCCAATTTATTCTTCTTTTTTGAGAGTTAATCTTTTAAGTTGTTTTAGCATCAAACCTTCAATCTCAAGTACATGGAATTGTAAAAATACAGTACGTTGTACATATGTTGCACAAATGGGATGTGGACTTGGACATGTGAATGGAATAATTGATAGATTTTTTTGCATTAACATGTGAATGTTGTACATTGAATTGGAAACATATCTTGATAGATTTTTTAGCATGCACGTGTGAATGTTGTACATAATATTGGAAATATACATTATGTTGTACATATGTTGTACATATGGGATATGGCCTCGGATATGTGAATGTTGTAATGGAATTTGGAACATACATTACGTTTTACATATGGGCTATAGCCTCGAACATTTGAATGGAATACCTTGATAGATTTTTTTTAACATGGACATATAAATGTTGTTCATTGAATTGCAAATATATATTACGTTGTACATATATTGTACATATAGGCTATGGCCTCGGACATGTAAATGTTGTACAAGAAATTAGAAATCTATATTATGTTATACACACATACTTTACGTTGTACATATAGGCTATGGTCACGGAAATGTGAATGTTGTACCTGGAATTGGAAACATATATTACGTTGTACATATGGGCTATGGCCTCGAACAATACTTGATAGATTTTTTAGCATGGACATGTGAATCTTGGAAATGGAATTGGAAACATACCTTGATAGATATTTTAGTATGGACATATGAATGTTGTACATGGAATTGGAAATATAAACTACGTTGTACCTATGTTGTACATATGGGCTATGGCCTCGGAAATGTGAATGTTGTACATGGAATTGGAAACATAGATTACGTTGTATATATGGTCTATGGCCTCGGAAATGTGAATGTTGGAAATGAAATTGGAAACATAGATTACGTTTCCATATTTTTTACATATGGGCTATGGCCTCGGACATGTGAATGTTGTAAATGGGATTGGAAACATACATTACGTTATATATATATATTGTACATATTGGCTATGACATCGAACATGGGATTGGAAACACACATTACGTTAGAGAATGAATTTGCACTATTGAAACTTGTTTTTGCATTTACATGACAATTTTACCTGTCAATGAGTTGTTTCATCGAGGTAGTTTTTGCACATTGTTTACTCTTCATAGAGAATGAATACTTTATAACAAATCACTTTAAGCTAATGAATTTGCACTATTGAAACTTGTTTTTGCATTGACATGACAATTACTCTTCATAGAGAATGAATACTTTATAACAAATCACTTTAAGCTAATGAATTTGCACTATTGGAACTTGTTTTTGCATTGACATGACAATTTTACCTGTCAATGAGTTGTTTTATCGAGGTAGTTTTTGCACATTGTTTACTCTTCATAGAGAATGAATACTTTATAACAAATCACTTTAAGCTAATGAATTTGCACTATTGAAACTTGTTTTTGCATTTACATGACAATTTTACCTTTCAATGAGTTGTTTTATCGAGGTAGTTTTTGCACATTATTTACTTTTCATAGAGAATGAATACTTTATAACAAATCACTTTAAGCTAATGAATGTTACGTATGTAACAGTAATCTTTAACAAATCACTTTAAGCTAATGAATGTTATGAATGTTACGCATGTAACAAATCACTTTGCTTTTCGTTTTTCTAGACAAGATGAACACATGTATTGTGCAATCTTTAATCATTTTGGTGTTTAATAAGCAATTGCAAGTGAGACGGTGAAAATCGTGTGCGAGTCTTGTGTTAGAGTGATTATGCTACTCTGGCTAACTGCATTAATTGCAGTAGTTGTTTTTAAATGGAAAGACAGTTATAATTATATCTGTCAAATGGTTACAACCGTTAAAAAAAAGTTTCAAGATGTCGATTCTCTGTTGAGTACCGAGAAAACAAAGAAAAAACTGGTGGGACAAGTTTCAAGAGAACTTCACCAAAATAATGGAGTGTCGTGGCAAGGAGTGTGGCTATGTAATGGGAACAATAAAAAAAATCTGGAATAAAATAATGGAGTATCGTGGAAAGGGTTGTGGCTATGTAATGGCAACAATAAAAAAAATATGGAATCGCGCTATCGTGGTGAAAATGATAATGGAGTTTATGGTGGTGGTGGATCTCACGCGCATGACCATCCTCTTTAGTTATTAATACACGTTCGTTTAGTTGTTTGTTGGTTATTTTTCCAATTTATTCTTCTTTTTTGAGAGTTAATCTTTTAAGCTGTTTTAGCACCAAACCTTCAGTCTCAAGTACATGGAATTGGAAAAATACATTACGTTGTACATATGTTGCACAAATGGGATGTGGCCTTGGAAATGACCATCCTCTTTAGTTATTAACACACGTTCGTTTAGTTGTTTGTTGGTTATTTTTCCAATTTATTCTTCTTTTTTGAGAGTTAATCTTTTAAGCTGTTTTAGCACCAAACCTTCAGTCTCAAGTACATGGAATTGGTAAAATACATTACGTTGTACATATGTTGCACAAATGGGATGTGGCCTTGGAAATGTGAATGGAATAATTGATAGATTTTTTTGCATTACTATGTGAATGTTGTACATTGAATTGGAAACATACCTTGGTAGATATTTTAGTATAGACATATAAATGTTGTACATGGAATTGGAAATATAAACTACGTTGTATCTATGTTGTACATATGGGCTATGACCAACAACATGGAATTGGAAATATAAACTACGTTGTATCTATGTTGTACATATGGGTTATGACCTCGGAAATGTGAATAGTGTACAAGGAATTGGAAACATAGATTACGTTGTACATATGTTGTTCATATAGTCTATGGCCTCGGACATGTAAATGTTGTAAATGGAATTGGAAACATAGATTATGTTTCCATATTTTGTACATATGGGCTATGGCCTCTGACATGTGAATGTTGTAAATGAGATTGGAAACATACATTACGTTGTATATATATATTGTACATATTGGCTATGGCCTCGAACATGGGATTGGAAACACAAATTACGTTAGAGAATGAATTTGCACTATTGAAACTTGTTACGTATGTAATAGTAATGCTTTTCATTTTTCTAGACAAGATGAACACATGTATTGTGCAATCTTTAATCATTTTGGTGTTTAATAGGGCAATTGCAAGTGAGACGACGAAAATCGTGTGCGAGTCTTGTGTTAGAGTGATTATGCTACTTTGGCTAATTGCATTAATTGCAGTAATTGTTTTTAAATGGAAAGACGGTTATAATTATATCTGTCAAATGGTTATAACCGTTAAAGAAAAGTTGCTAGATGTCTACTCTCTATTGAGTACCGAGGAAATAAAGAAAAACTGGTGGGACAAGATACAAGAGAACTTCACCAAAATAATGGAGTATCATGGCAAGGAGTGTGGCTATGTAATGGGAACAATGAAAAAAATCTGGAATAAAATAATGGAGTATCGTGGCAAGGGTTGTGGCTATGTAATGGCAACAATAAAAGAAATCTGGAATCGCGCTATCTTGGTGTAAATGATAATGGAGTTTATGGTGGTGGTGGATCTCACGCGCATGAGCATCCTCTTTAGTTATTAACACACGTTCGTTTAGTTGTTTGTTGGTTATTTTTCCAATTTATTCTTCTTTTTTGAGAGTTAATCTTTTAAGCTGTTTTAGCACCAAACCTTCAGTCTCAAGTACATGGAATTGAAAAAATACATTACGTTGTACATATGTTGCACAAATGGGATGTGGCCTTGGACATATGAATTACGTTGTACATAATATTGGAAATATACATTACGTTGTACATATGGGCTATGGCCTCGAACATGGGATTGGAAACACACATTACGTTAGAGAATGAATTTGCACTATTGAAACCTGTTTTTGCATTGACATGACTATTTTACCTGTCAATGAGTTGTTTATCGAGTTAGTTTTTGCACATTGTTTACTCTTCATAGAGAATGAATACTTTATAACAAATCACTATAAGCTAATAAATGTTACGTATGTAACAGTAATGCTTTTCATTTTTCTAGACAAGATGAACACATGTATTGTGCAATCTTTAATCATTTTGGTGTTTAATAGGGCAATTGCAAGAGAGACGGTGAAGATCGTGTGCGAGTCTTGTGTTAGAGTCATTATGCTACTCTGGCTAACTTCATTAATTGCAGTAGTTGTTTTTAAATGGAAAGACGATTATAATTATATTTGTCAAATGGTTATGACCGTCAAATGGTTATAATTATATTTGTCTCGGTTGAGTACCGAGGAAACAAAGAAAAATCTGGTGGGACAAGATACAAGAAAACTTCACCAAAATAATGGAGTATCATGGCAAGGGGTGTGGCTATATAATGGGAACAATAAATAAATTCTAGAATAAAATAATGGAGTATCGTGGCAAGGGTTGTAGCTATGTAATGGCAACAATAAAAGAAATCTACAGTCGCGCTATCGTGGGGAAAATGATAATGGAGTTTATGGTGGTGGTGGATCTCACGCGAATGAGCAATGGAGTTTATGGTGGTGGTGGATCTCACGCGAATGAGCATCAGTTTTAGTTATTAAGCCACGTTCGTTTAGTTGTTTGTTGGTTATTTTTCCAATTTATTCTTCTTTTTATAGAGTTAATCTTTTAAGTTGTTTTAGCATCAAACCTTCATTCTCAAGTACATGGAATTGAAAAAATACATTACGTAGTACATATGTTGCACAAATGGGATGTGGCCTTGGACATGTAAATGGAATAATTGATAGATTTTTTTGCATTGACATGTGAATGTTGTACATGGAATTGAAAACATAGATTACGTTGTACATATGTTGTACATATAGTCTATGGCCTCGGACATGTGAATGTTGTAAATGGGATTAGAAACATACATTACGTTATATATATATATATATATATATATATATATATATATATATATATATATATATATATATATATATATATATATATATTGTACATATTGGCTATGACCTCGAACATGGGATTGGAAACACGCATTACGTTAGAGAATGAATTTGCACTATTGAAACTTGTTTTTGCATTGACATGACAATTTTATCTGTCAATGAGTTGTTTTATCGAGGTAGCTTTTGCACATTCTTTACTCTTCATAGAGAATGAATACTTTATAACAAATCTCGTTAAGCTAATGAATGTTATGTATGTAACAGTAATGCTTTTCGTTTTTCTAGACAAGATGAACACATATATTGTGCAAATGTTTATAACCGTTAAAAAAAATGATAATGGAGTTTCTGGTGGTGGTGGATCTCCCGCGCATAAGCATCCTCTTTATTAATTGCAGTAGTTGTTTTTAAATGGAAAGATGGTTATAATTAAATATGTCAAATGGTTATAATAGTTAAAGAAAAGTTTTAAGATGTCGAGTATCGTGGCAAGGGTGGTGGGACAAGATATGAGAGAACTTCCCCAAACTAATGGAGTATCGTGGCAAGGGGTGTGGCTATGTAATGGGAACAATAAAAAAAATATGTAATAAAATAATGGAATATCGTGGCAAGGGTTGTGGCTATGTAATGGCAACAATAAAAAAAATCTGGAATCGTGCTATCGCGTGAAAATGATAATGGAGTTTATGGTGGTGGTGGATCTCACGCGCATGAGCATCCTCTTTAGTTATTTAGTCACGTTCGTTTAGTTGTTTGTTCGTTATTTTTTTAATATGTTCTTCTTTTTTTAGAGTTAATCTGTGAAGTTGTTTTAGCACCAAACCTTCAGTCTCAAGTATATGGAATTCGAAAAATATATTACGCTGTACATATGTTGCACAAATGCGATGTGGCCTTGGACATGTGAATGGAATAATTGATAGATTTTTTTGCATTGATATGTGAATGTTGTACATTGAATTGGAAACATACCTTGATAGATTTTTTAGCATGCACGTGTGAATGTTGTACATAATATTGGAAATATACGTTACGTTGTACATATGTTGTACATATGGGATATGGCCTCGGATATGTGAATGTTGTACATATGGGATGTGGCCTTGGACATGTGAATGGAATAATTGATAGATTTTTTTGCATTGGCATGCGAATGTTGTACATTGAATTGGAAACATACCTTGATAGATTTTTTAGCATGCACGTGTAAATGTTGTACATAATATTGGAAACATACGTTACGTTGTACATATGTTGTACATATGGGGTATGGCCTTGGATATGTGAATGTTGTACCTAGAAATGGAAACATACATTACGTTGTACATATGGGCTATGACCTCGAACGTTTGAATGGAATACCTTGATAGATTTTTTTAACATGGATATATGAATGTTGTACATATGTTGTACATAATATTGGAAATATACGTTACGTTGTACATATGTTGTACATATGGGATATGGCCTCGGATATGTGAATGTTGTACATATGGGATGTGGCCTTGGACATGTGAATGGAATAATTGATAGATTTTTTTGCATTGGCATGCGAATGTTGTACATTGAATTGGAAACATACCTTGATAGATTTTTTAGCATGCACGTGTAAATGTTGTACATAATATTGGAAACATACGTTACGTTGTACATATGTTGTACATATGGGGTATGGCCTCGGATATGTGAATGTTGTACCTAGAAATGGAAACATACATTACGTTGTACATATGGGCTATGACCTCGAACGTTTGAATGGAATACCTTGATAGATTTTTTTAACATGGATATATGAATGTTGTACATTGAATTGGAAATATACATTACGTTGTACATATAGTCTATGGCCTCGGACATGTAAATGTTGTAAATGGAATTGGAAACCTACATTATATTATACATATATACATTACTTTGTACACACGTTTTACATATAGGCTATGGTAACAGAAATGTGAATGTTGTACCTCGAATTGGAAACATATATTACGTTGTACATATGAATGTTGTACATTTAATTGGAAATATACATTACGTTGTACATATAAGCTATGGCCTCGGACATGTAAATGTTGTACATGGAATTGGAAACCTACATTATATTATACATATATACATTACTTTGTACACACGTTTTACATATAGGCTATGGTAACAGAAATGTGAATGTTGTACCTGGAATTGGAAACATATATTACGTTGTACATATGTTGTACATATGGGTTATGGCCTCGAACAATACTTGATAGATTTTTTAGTATGGACATGTGAATGTTGTACATCAAATAGAAAACTTAGCTTGATTGATTATTTAGTATAGACAAATGAATGTTGTACATGGAATTGGAAATATAAACTACGTTGTACCTATGTTGTACATATGGACTATGGCCTCGGAAATGTGAATGTTGTACATGGAATTGGAAACATAGATTACGTTGTACATATGTTGTACATATGGTCTATGGCCTCGGACATGTGAATGTTGTAAATGGGATTGGAAACATACATTACGTTGTATATATATATTATACATATTGGCTATGGCCTCGAACATGATATTGGAAACACACATTACGTTAGAGAATGAATTTGCACTATTGAAACTTGTTTTTGCATTGACATGACAAATTTACCTGTCATGTCAATGCAAAAACATGACAGTAATGCTTTATAACAAATCTCGTTAAGCTAATGAATGTTATGTATGTAACAGTAATGCTTTTCGTTTTTCTAGACAAGATGAACACATATATTGTGCAATTTTTAAACATTTTGGTGTTTAATGGGGCAATTGCAAGTGAGACGGCGAAGATCGTGTGCGAGTCCTGTGTTAGAGTGATTATGCTACTCTAGCTAACTGCATTAATTGCAGTAGTTGTTTTTAAATGGAAAGATGGTTATAATTATATCTGTCAAATGGTTATAAACATTAAAGAAAAGTTTCAGGATGTCGACTCTTTGTTGAGTACCGAGGAAACAAAGAAAAACTAGTGGGACAAGATACGAGAGAACTTCCCAAAATAATGGAGTATCGTGGCAAGGGGTGTGGCTATGCAATGGGAACAATAAAAAAAAATGAAATAATGGAGTATCGTGGCAAGGGCTGTGACTATGTAATGGCAACAATAAAAAAAAATTTCGCTATCAATTATTCCATTCACATCTCCATGGCCACCTCCCATTTGTGCAACATATGTACAACGTAATGTATTTTTTTACAATGCCATTTAATTTTTTCCTGTAAAATGTACATTTTTTTGTCACTAAATTTAAAATATACACATGTTCAACGATATTTTTATTTTATTTTGTTACGGTGTAAACACATTAAAAATTAATATTGTAATATAACCATTTCACTATGTGAGAGAATGAATTTGCAGAAACTTGTTTTTGTATAGACATGGCAATTTTATTTGACAATGGGTTGTTTTATCGAGATAGTTTTTGCACATTCTTTACTTTTGATAGAGAAGGAAGACTCTATAACAAATGTCTTTAAGCTGATGAATGCTAAGTATGCAACAGTAATGCTAGATTAATCTCAATTTACCAAAGTTCAACACCGATTCAAAAAAATTGGATACTTATTTTCAATTTCTTAGCTTTTGATAATAGGTCTTTGATATAAATTAGATTAAATATTAGTTTATATCTATAGAAATAGATTAATTCAAATATAAATAAAATAAGAAACAATTAATAATAAGGATCATATTGAAATTAATTATAAGAAATAATCTAAAATATGCTAAAGATTCAAAACTAATCCCATAAGATAAATTGAAATATTAGTCATAAGATAACATTATGAGATATTATTTTATTTTATATTCTTAAAATACTATTTTATTTTATAAGAGAATATAAAAAATATGTGACGACAATCTCACCAAAAAAAATAAAATAATCTCACAAAAAGAATAATCAGATAACAATAAATACACCATTATTATATGCCTTATATGTTCCACCTATCAAATATTATCCTTTTCATATAAATGCTATGTAATAATATTATCCTCATGTGATCTAACACTCATAAATTTTTTCACACTTTTGCCACCTTTTCCTTTTAGGACAGAAACAAAAACAATCTAATGATCCCCGTTTGACTGATTAAAATAATAAAAAGGTCAAATAAAAAAGTAATCAATTACAAAGAATAAAATTTTCAGATAAACAAGGATTTCTATCGCTTGGTGAATTATTATTCAGTATTTTTAAATCCAATAAATTATAATTTAGTGAACAAGGATTTCTATCGCTTGGTGAATTATTATTCAGTATTTTTAAATCTAATGAATTATAATTTAGTGAACACTTTTTTGTTGCTAAATGTGAATATAGTGAAAAACTGGCAAAACCCAAAAGGACCGTAAAGTCAAGTATCAAAACAAGGAGGAGTAATCAATCCCAAAAGTATATCATAATATATTTTTTGTCATTTTTAATTATTTGGAAAATTTTGGAAATCCAAATGAATTATTTTACTCTATCTTCGAAAATTTGGTTAATTTTGAAAGTTTTAAAATGTAAATTCTAAGCTTTTTAAAATCAAAATTCAAAAATTTAGTTGAATGTGAAACTTCTAAAATGCAATTTTTTCAAAAGTTTAAAATAATTTCAAAAATATGGATGAATATTAAATTTCTGAAATGCAATTTTTGAAAAAGTTTAAAATATTTTAAAACTTTGGATGAATGTGAAACTTCTGAAATACAATTTTTCCAAAAGTTTAAAAGAATTTCGAAACTTTGAATGAATGTAAAACTTTTGAAATACAATTTTTTCAAAAGATTACAAAAAATTCAAAAATATGGATGAATGTAAAACTTTTAAAAGCAACTTTTTCGAAAATTATAAAAAAAATCGAAATTTTGGATGAAAGTGAAACTTTCGAAATGCAAATATTCCAAAAGTTTGATTAAATCTCAAATATTTGGATGAATGTGAAATTCCGAAATACAATTTTTTTCATAATTTTTTAAAAAATATAAAAAATTTGAATGAAAACATAACCTTCGAAATGCAATTTTTTCAAAAGTTTAATAAAATTTCAAAAATTTAGATGAATGTAAAACTTCTGAAATGTAACTTTTTAGAATTTTAAAAAAATCGAAAAATTTGGATAACTCAAAACTTTCGAAATATAACTTTTTTTTTAAAATAAAAAATTTGAAATTGGCGAAATGTTAATAAAATATCGAAAACTTTGACTATTAAGTTATAGGGGTAAAATTTTTTTTATATGCTTTGGAGGGATAGAAGATAAAGGTGAAAATATAAATGATAGATTTATCAAACAAAGAACAAATCCCAAAATATAGACACAAGTCAAACTCTCCAACAAACTTATATTTATCTTTCTTGATCACTACAACATATCTCAAAATTATTATATAAAGATTCAAAGAATTTATTTATTTTTTAATATAAAGAAAATATTTAATTATATAAAGTCGGTTAAGTTTGTAAAAAAATTATATAAAGTTTTACACGTATATTTGATATATATCACCTTTTATATATATATATAAACAAACAAAAACACAAATATATTATAAAATAATTTTATGAGACTTAACATTCTAATAAAATATGATTAGACAGATATGTAAGATTTTTTTATAATATTGCATCATATTAAATTCAATGTGTAAAAGACTTAATTAGGTAGATTTTTTTTGTTAGTTTGTCAATCTTCTCCTAAGTTCCATATAAAGATCGTAAACGTTAATTATTTTTAATTATTTTTAATATCTTTTATTTAATATGAAACCTAAGTTTATTTTCTATCAAACTCTCTGAAATATTTATTTTTTTAATGGGATAAATCTGCATCTATTAAGACTTTGTTATATAAGATTTTTTGGTCACTCAATTTCAAATTGAATCCAAAGTAAGTAATTTCTTTGTACCCTTTTAAATGGAATAATAAATAGACGCACTTATTTTGGAATTTCTCTTATGGTAACACATTAGTAAGCAGTAAGGTAGCATGTTATTTATCTAAAATTACAAGAGAAAATATACCATTATCAAAACACATTAGTTTAGCCTATAACATAAAGTATTACTTACACTAAACTATTCAAGATATGATAATTTCATATCAAAAAAATTTCCTCATCTTCATCGTAGTGAAATCCACAAAAAATATTGTCTCCTTCAAGGAAAGCTTGTTGCAACATCCTCTAGTGCAATGTCACCATTATCATCAGGAACACCATCAAATATGCTTAAAAAATTATCAGGTGCATGTAACCCTTGGTAATTTTGATAACAATCATGATTCTCCTCCATAAGATAATTTGTTACTTCTTTTCCTTTATTATTATTATTGCATACACCATATTTCATGTGGCTATGAACATGAGCAATTTCCATGTGCCTAAAAGTCCAATCAGGGCGACTCCAAAGGTAAAGAGGTGGCGGCTTCAAGTTCCAGTCTTCCAATTGCTTGTCTCGGATATCGACTGAACCAGGTAGATAAAATGACTAGAGGAATAAACAAAATTCAAACATATATAAGCCCTTTGAATTATTCACACAATCTTGGGTTAATTAAAATCATGGAAATTTTACCAACTCACCTTCCCTGAACATATCTCCTCATCCTCCCAAATTAAATCATATCCACCTTTCTTTTTGTCAAGTCTAGCAAAGTAGAAATTAGTAGAGACATTAACTTTTTCTTATCATTATTACCAGCAGAAAAGTGTGCTTCATTGTATATATATTTTATTGTGACTTATTATATAATGTTTGTTTAATTTAATTTAATTTTTTAGTTCAAATTTAGAAAATAATGGAGATGTTACGAGCAAATTTGTATAGAAAAAGGTCGAGCCGAAGTTTATAGTTATGTTTTGTGTTCCCTTTATATTATGGTATAGATATTATGAATATTGAGGCTATAAAAGGAACAATACTAACCTTTTTGTTACTTTTGGCACAATAAGTACAAGGAGTTTTGGCTTAAATGTCAATGCCTTGTTAATAAATTTGTTAGCAAGAGAACCCTTGACCCCAAAAGGAGGATTCAGCCCTATGATCTAGTCAAGTACCAAAAGTGAAAGAAAAACATATTAACAATGATATTAATCATCAAAGTATATATATGTCTATATAAACCAATTGAATTAAAAGCTTTAAGTTAATTGAATTAAAAGCTTTAAGGCCTTACAAGCTGAGAACCGTCGGGTAACTCCTCGGCCTTGACACTCATCCAATCTCTCTTTTCAAAGTTGAAATCGTTCTACAGGTAGAAGGACTCATTAGCAGTAAAAGGAAATTTTGGCAGGGAAAAGTGTGAAAAGAAAGGAAGATCACAAATCTAATTTAGAAATTTAAGCATCTTGTGATTTTAAATTTGAAGCAAGAAGCAACCATAGATAGATGAGATGCGATAAATAACTATTCCCCGTATAGATTTACTAGACAAGTCAGCACAAACAATAATCAATTTAACTATGTCAGTGATTAGTAATAATCAAATTTAATAACTTTATTATGTATCGGCAATCAGTAGATAGATACTGGAACAGATCTATAATGTCTATTCGTTAAGTCACATTTAACCTTCCTAACACAACGTAGTTCAAAGTTTTAGAAAATGAAAAATTTTCACCACAAATTTCTGCAATTCACCTTTAACTTGAAGCAACGTGGAAATTTCATTACACTATAATGGCAAGAGTAAGGATTTGAGTTTCTAAATGAACATAAAGGTACCTTAGCTTGGATTAAATCATAGTTCTTATATGAACATAGCTTTCCAGTCTGTTCAAGCTTTGATTTCATTAGACAACTGAAGTCATTTGCACCGCAACAGAAGTCCAAAACCTGACAAAGGTACAACATAAATGCAAGTTGAGAGCTAATCTTTTAAGCTGTTTTAGCACCAAACCTTCCGTCTCAAGTATAGGGAATTGGAAACATACATTAAATGATCATATGATAAAAGGAGTTAGTCTTTTGAGCTAATGAACATATTCACAATGGTATACAAATATTACATACTAAAAAAAACACAATGATTGTAAGGTATATATAACCAAAATAGACATGCATAAAGGACAACCGCATACCGTGTCACCACTTTTCACATACCAATGAAGCCTATCAACAATCTGCATTAGAAAGCTCTACATTAGCTATTGTAATGAGCAAGAATTCAAGAAAATATAAGTTTTTACTAAGCGTAAATATTGACAACCATCTATTATCTATACTACATAGCTGAAGCAAAAGATCCTGAGAAATGTAATAAAAGTTCACCTACTTGACAACCAATTCTTGAAAAAAATATATTCTTAAAGAACGTTTTTACCTCCTTCAATTTGTCTATTTTAGTGAAATGGCGACCAAATGAAGTATATCGCATTCCATGAAGAAAAGGTGCAAGATAGACCTTGAGCTGCTTCTGCAAGTGAAATACAATTATATCAGAACTATTTAATCAAGAGGTGGTTAATGTTTTCTTCACATATGCACTTCATTCATATCTCTACTCTAATAATACTAAGTGATAACTTTTGAATGAAATTGAAAGTTATAACAAAACACTCTCATACAGGTATTATTGAACTTATAATGCCATCAAATCAAATACTATGTTTGCATGTGTTAAATGCAATACTTTTAAATATTAAAGTTATAACTAAAGGATGAGAAAGAAATGAGGGTCTGCACAATATTCTGAATGCGAGTATGTTAATACAAAATCTGTGAAAACCTATGTATACAAACAATCTAGGTCCTGCACTAGTTTATCATAAGTTTACAACAAGACCAGCTTGAGAAATTAGATAAAGACATATGAATGTGTGTGTCTAAAAAGGACTATGAATAAGTATTTGGGATAACTTGTTTCAACCTGCCAAATAAAAATCTGACGAACGATTTCTGGGTCACAAATAGCTTTTGCTTCCTCAATACTACATCCTTCATTTAACTTTTGTAAAGCTATTTTAATAGCCTGTAAAAGAGTCATAGATACTATTATTTGAAGTAAAATGGATAATTAACCAATTGAACTTAACATGCTGAGATTCTATTTGACATCCATGCTGACAGCTACATTGAAGTGGTTTAAAGAAGACAAACCTTAACAGAACCCTCAACTTTTCCTTGAGTAAGAGTCTTATCAAATACAGTTTGTGTGAAACATGAACTCGTAGAGAAGACTTGACGGTTCTTTTTAAATTCTTCCAAGTTCGATGCAGACGTGGCTTCTTCCATTAAAAACAAAATTCTGCACAGCATAATTTCCTAATGTAAACAAATGACTTTGCAAATCAATCTTTTCTCTTCAATTAACCAAATAAAAGAATAATCATATGATAATGCACATATATAAATACCGTTTTTCCATATTTGCATTCCAAGCTGCCGGTGAAGTTTTGACTTTTTTTACCAAAGGTTTCACTAACCTTGTTTCTTCAATTCTACAAACGGGTTTTTGCTGTTGTGGTCTAGCTTCAAGAAGCCTTTGACTAAACGACAAGTTATCATTTTTGAAAGGCTTTCCGTTTTCAGAATTTGGTAAGGGCCTATTTGACGCAGACGTCGTTTCAACCTTCATATATTTTCTCGCCCTGTCAAACTCGACTGGTCCAGTGGACAAATTTGTATCTGGCTTAGAGTATATTTTCTCCATAACTTTTGAAGAACCACTACTTTGAAGACCAACTCTTTGCTTTATAATTAGCTTTGGCACCAATGTCTTGTTAGGAGGAAGATCTTTGAAACTTTTCCTACATGAAATATCAACCTTCTCTTTTTGTAATAAATTGTAACTGCTTATCTTCCTTTTGACTTCCTTATCGGGAAATATCAGATGGTTTCTAGCAGGAGTTCCAAGTTCCATAACTATCTCATGATCCCTAAACAACAATGGATTGTAAATAATACAGTGCAAGGTCTCATACGACTACTACTACACAAGAAGAACTTGGATTGTAAATGTATCTAGTAATTTGAAATGAGACTTATATTTAAGGATAATTACTAAACACTAACAACTTACAAGCAATACATCAAAATTCGTTTGTCAAGCAGATTATCCCAAGCCCTCTGCTCAATTCCCATAAGATAGTCAAATGTGAAAGAAATTTCCCTGAAGAAAGTAATAGAGTTAGATACAATGAGACATGTAGAAGCATGCATGATGCACAAAGAAGATATATATATATATATATATATATATATGTAGAATGATATTATTTAACAAAGGACACAAAAATGTTGAAGTGAATACCTATAAACAAGAAAAATTGACAACAAAAGAAGAAGTGCAAACAAGAAAAAACATACTTTGGCAAGCATTTCCTGTGGTATGCCTTGGGGCAGCGTCTACACATCGCAAATTGCAAATCATGAACATTTCTATTTTCACCTTGTTTGCATAGAGAACATATATGAAGTGGACAGACAAATGTTTTATTGGTGGCAATCCTCTTTCTCATTTCCTCTTGTTCGATGTCAATGCCAGGGTTGAGTAGCTTTGCAGCGCATTCAAGATGGTAATAGTGACCACAATTTGCAGTAACACAAGGAAATACCTAACAAGAAACCAACAAAATGTTCAATTTCTTTTGCATTTACAAATTTATAAAGCAAAAAACTAGTAAATTATTTTCAACATTTAAAACATATATCCTTGGATGGCTGAGAAAAGCAAGATGCATTGTATGTGAAAGCTAAACTTCATCTGAAATATACCTCTGCATTAGATGATTCATCAGATGAACCCAATTTTCCACATGCAAAGCATTGATGCTTCTTATATTTACAATTTTCACAATAGAAGTTTGGAAAGGCCTGCATAGTTAAGATTTGTTTTTTATCAAATGCAGTTGGAATCAACGAAAAAGTAATGCTAACTAACTCTAAGTTTCGGAATTTATTAAAAAAATATAGTGAAGGAAGATGAAAGACACAACACTTACATTAACTTGAGTAATAGTGTAACCAAGAGATGCACAATATGAATCTTTTCCAGCCTCTATGGTTGCATGGAAGGATCTCAGACATCTTCCTTCACAACTGGATCGTTAAAACAAAAATAAGCCGTTAATTAAAAAAAAAGAGTAAGGTTATTTATGGTCAGAGACTTGTATGATGAATACGTACGGAAGTACTTCACCACCATTATCACAAATTGCACAAACAGTATCGTATCCAATATTTTGTTCTTCATCTACGTTGAGTTCTCCGTCAGATTTGTCATTCTCCTCCTCCTCTTCCTCTGAGTCAACTACAAATTTTAATTTCTTTGTAGTGTGAACATCCTGCTAATTAATGAACATAATAATGAATAAGAAAGAACATGAAATAAACGAACCAAAAAGGAAATATTTTATGCTCACCTCAAGGAAGCCTTCATTTGAACATGTCTTTTCTATGAAATTAAGCAAATACTGCCCGATAAAATAAACGAAAAAATTAGGAAATAATGCCATAATTGCCATGAATTTTAAGATACTTGGCTCAGGAGGAATGAATGAAATATTCTATCATAAAATAGTGTTGTTTACAACACATATCAAACTATTTCTGAAAAAATAGTGTAAACTATTTCTGAATATAAATATAACTACATGAGGCTGAGAGATTTTCTCTCAAGTCTCAAGCAAATCAAACATACATACAATTTCAAAATAAAAATAGAACTATATGAACCTTAGATTTTGTTAAATCTGTGTCCCTTTTAGCAGCATCTCTAATCAATGTCATATGATTTTGAACATCACTCTCAGATGGTGAAACGTCATATGAGCTGCAAAACAAACATTCCATTGATGAATATGCAAGATAAGCAATCTATAAAGCATAAAAGAAAATGTTCACCTAAATTCCTTCGACATTTTGTTCCAAATCGATATTCTTGACTCCTCTGGATTCCATTTCACAAAATGCAACCAATAAACTGTGACCAAGACCGTCCTAATCATACTTTCGAAGCATTTTCTTGGTTTCTGGAGTGTTATCCAGTATTTCTCCCTCGAAAGCACTGAAATCTTAGGCTGACCACTGGAAAGTTCAAATCTCCATCCTGTTATATGTTTGTGAATTTTCTGGAGGCCGTTATCAGTTGTACCACGTAGAAACACTTTAGTTTCCGAGTCACATTCGACCTCGTTAATGCTCCACAATAATGTCAAACTAAAAAATGACACTAACTCCGCCTTATCGTTTTCAAACCAATAACAATTAACAGAATTCGGAACAAGCTCACCCTCTTCATCTGATGATGCCATTAGATGCTCAAAACTATGTTCAGAAAATCTGTAATAATATGAAATATATAAGTTTTAGTAGTTCAAATCATCCCTTTTTCAAAAAGTATATGTTTAGTAGTCAAAAAAATAAGATGAAAATTTCATTCATGTTATATTTAACTTACCAGAAAATAAACAATACCAGAAGAAAAAAAAATGAACAATACAAACAAAATTTTCCTTTATTTGAAGTGATGGAAAAAAAAAAACTCAATCTACAAGTACAAACCCTTCAAAAACACTAAAAAAAAAAAAAACCTTCAACAACAACAACAACAACCTTAATCTTCCTCTCAACTTTCTCCAGAAATTTTGCTCTTCATTTTCCTACATTTTCTCGGCATTCAAACAAAGCAACCTAAATGTCACATGAATTTTGTTTCCTAAAAAAATAACCAAAAGATTACAAGAAAAAATCACAACTCCTATGAGATCCTCATTTCAATTTAGTTCCCTAACTTCCTATTTTGATTCAATGTTAAAATCATAAAGTAGAAAAATAGAAATAAAAACATAATACAAAGAGAAAGAGAACTTAATTAAATTATAAAAAAAAAAAATGTAAAGCTTATTAGAATGATAAATGTGAAGAAGATGGTTATGATTTTATTTACCTTTGAGAACATGAACGGTGTTACTGTGTAAGAGTGGTTTTAAGAAGAAACTTGCATTACACGCACCTTTTTCTACTTTTAGTGTTATTTCTAGTTTTTTATATTTCTTTTAAATTTAAAATGTTGTTTTCATTTTGTTTTCTAGTGTTTTTTCAGGAATTGTAAATTTATTATCCATGATCACACTCAGAGCATGTCACATGGCATGGCATGTTGTTTGTGTTTGCAACTCAAAAATTTGAAAAATTTAGTTAAATTTAATTTCGACTTTTTTTGGGTACAATTTGGATTTTAGCTTATTATACGTATTTTGTCTTATTATATTTATCTATAGACACACACATATTATGTATATATTATTTTAAAATGTAGTCCGTTCCTCCCACACTAATTTCATATTTGCAAAAATTTGTTAGATTGTTATTTTTATTTCAAATAAACTTTAAATTGTTTTCAATTGCATCTTATATTTATTAATTAATATTATATAAATCACTTTTAATTATTTATTCACGTTTATAATGATTGAAATCATTAATTGTTGATAAATATGAGAGTTATATAAGGTGGTTTTTAGGAATTGGAGTAGTAAGAACTAAGAAGGTAATAAGTTCAACTTTTATTTTTTAATAAAATTAACAATTAGTTAGTAATATTAGTTTAAAAAAATTATTAATTAAGGTAATTTTTTTTCTTAAAAAAATAAGAATAATTTGTTAAAATCATTATTTTCATTTATAAATTTTTTTTAATTAAAAGGTCAAATATTTCCTCCTTCATTTATAAATTACTATGTTTAGTAAAAAAAAGTATACTAATGTATCAAATTATTGGAATCGGATTTTCTCAATTTATTTTTCTGTTAATTTCTTCCAACAATAAAACTCTACCGTTAGACCAATATTTGTATATGCTTTATAACATTGGTCTGATAGCTCTAACAAAACTTTTTCCACAATAAATTTTATGATAATTTTCATGGTGGCTTAATTGCTTAACCCCTTGTTTTTTTTATAATAATTTTTTTTCTCAACCCATTTTCATAAGCATTTAATTTTCTTCGACACTCCAATTTCCTTGCCATTTTTAAAATCTTGGTTAAAGTGGAACGTGCGAAAGTAAAAAAAACTTGAAGAATATTTTTTTTTTTTACAAATATCTTATTAAATAATAATTCCATGAAGAAATGACTAACATATAAGAAAGAGATTGAAGAGCATAGATGATAGGTTTAACAATTCCTACGAAAGAGAGCTATAAAAATGAACTAGGGTTTCTAACTAGAAAAGATTAAAAAAAAAAAATCATTTTTTTCAATAATTTTAACCGGATCAAAGGCCTGCAATTTAAAAGAAATATCTGATCACTGGGCTTACATCTCAACCATCCAAGTGTCCACCAGATTTTAGAGAATTAACAAAAGACAAAAAATAAAAGAAATAGCATCCACTAAAACTACTTTTACTTAAAACAATGTCATTGAGCTAAAAGGCTTTCTTTTGTTCCTGGATCAGCCCAGATTCATATGATCATATAAATGTAGATAATTGGGGGCAAAATATTAAAAGTGAATGAGACATATGATATAACATATACTAAAATGTGATTTTCACACGTACCTATATTGAGACATATGATATAACATATACTAAAATGTGATTTTCACACGTACCTATATTTGTGTTTTTTTTTTTCCTGTTATTTCGTTGATGTTTTAGTATGAAGTGTTTTGCTTACCGTTTTTGGGGTGCATTGTTTTTAATTTTTCTGTCTTATTCTGATGTTTATTTCATTCGGATTAAAAGATTAACGTTGATTCAAGACTGACAAATTTAATCAATGACTTTAATATCGTCAATGTTGCAAATCCATAGACATATGTATTTCGGTCACTTTATTTTTGTCAAATTTATATATTTTACTATTTTATGCTATTAATATATATAATGTAAATATATATATATATATTTGACCGTTTTATGCTATTATCATTTTATGCAATTATATATATTTTATCGTTTTATTTTTGTCAAATTTATATTATTTTGGATGAATGTATTCTATTAGTTCAAATGAATGAATATCATTATTTTGTAAAAAAAACTATAAGCCTATTAAATTTTGCATTGCACACACATGTCTAGACACACTATTGTAAAAATGGATTAGATGACATCACCCAATAACCAAACTCTTTAATTTCATACCTCAATATTTTGTCCTACTTTACTATACTATAAACCAATTTCCATGTCCCAAAAGCATTCAATTTGAGGGAAATAGTTGTGAATCGAGCATATATTCGACTAATGCAACTTAAGAGCATATTCAATGGTTTGCCAAATACGTTCGTCTGCCGCGTGGAGTTACTTAAAATTCAGTTTTTGACGAATTTATTGTTGGAGTTGTGTCAAACTATCATTAACTTTCACAATTTAATAATAATAAATTTATAACCGCTACTTTTTTTTATTAATTTATAACTGTTGTTTTTTCTTTTATAAGTTAATTTGTACATGAAATACATTTTCTTATTAATTGGAACTTTTTCTTACTCTTACTTTTTCTTTCACAATTTTTGTTATTATTGTTATAAAAATTTAAGTTCGATTTTATTTTAAATTTAAATTAAAATAATATATAATAATATTAATTGAAATATTTTAATTAATATTTTAATTTGTAATAAAATTAAATATAAATAAAATATTAATGTATAAATTAAAGCTGTGAGATCTAATATAATTCTTAAGAGTTAAAAGGTTGCTTCAAGATAATGTAGCACAGTAAGCCTTATTTAATGAACTCATATTGAGTTCATCTTTGGATTAAAAAATGAATGAATTGCTTCAAGATGATGTGGCACAGTAGATCCTATTTAATGAACATATGTCGAGTTCACCGTAGAGATGCTCTAACTAGTCTACATGACTCTTTGGATTTGGATTTTATAGAGATAAAAAAAAATTAGAAATTACTTTTAGAAATTTAAAAAAAAAAATGTGTGTGTCTGTTTAAGTGAAAATCATTTTTTTTTAAAACATTATTTATAAAAAAAAATATTTTTTTTTTCGAAAAACTACTAAAAACGACTTTTCGAAAACTAAATTTTTTATTTTTTAAAAGGTATAACAAAAAATACAGACTTCTAAAAGTAATTATTTTAAAAAAAAAGTGATTAATTTACAATATAAACTGTAACAAATGCTGATCTTGCAACATCTGGCCATTATACTAACTCTAGGTCACGTTCTAATGTTGATAAGCTTGATGATTCTAAAAGGTGACTCATGAAAAACAAAATGAGATCCTTTTATTTTGGATTTTCCCTTATTACTTTGAAAAATTGTCATAATTATTAACTAAAGTGTTTGCAATGTTCATGAAGTATAACCACTTTATTCTCCTTCAATTTTAAGTCTATTTGCAAAAGTAAAGAATAATTTTGCTCACAATTTAAAAAATAAAATAAAATAATATGCTTAGTAATCACACCAAATCTCACCTCCATCTAGCTCCTTTTTTTCTCCCTCTTTCAATTGACTCCTCCCACATTCATTACAAAGAAATTATCATCATAGCTTTAATTATTTGAAAGAAACCAAACAAAATTTTCTTCAAACTTCAAAGCCAAATAAACAATAATTGGAGATTTTATTGGGCCCTCTTGAAAATATACTTTTGATTGTCATGTGACTCCAAGAGATCTTGCCTCACAGTTTTAACCAGATCATTCACGGTCATGCAGTATTCATCGTTCATCTGCATCATAGCTACAGCACTTTTAGAATTTCAAAATATTATATAATATATATAATTTCAATGATTTAAGATGCATTATGGCGAAAAATAATATAAGAAATGTCATTATTGGTTGAGAAAAAAAAAACTATGTATTAACAATACATATCAACTTTATATTGTCGGTTAGTAAAAATCATTGATCACATAATTATATTACATAATTGTAATTTTTATTAATTAATAATCAAAATTATGTTAACCATATAAAACCCTTTTTTTTTTGTAGAATTTATGTGTAATATGATAAATGTTGTTTTTACCGCTTCTCTCACAAAAATATTAAAAGACAATTTGTCACACCCCTTCAAGGAATTTGTAGCCATTATACTTTACTCTTTTAAGAAAGAAACGTGTTTATTTAGTTTTTTTTTTTGAGTTATTGGATTGTTAGAGTTTATAAATATTATTATAGTTTATATTCTCTTATTATTTAAGTGAATATGAACAATAATAATATTTATAAGGTATAAGAATCCGATGACTTTAAAAAACTAAACTATGATGGGAGAAATAGATTTTATACCTCCATATTTTAACTCTTATTTTTATATTTTACATTTCTTTATTAACTTTTAAAAACACTTTAATAGAAAATATATTTTTTTTAAATTGATCAATATGTTATTGTATCCACTCATCTATGTTTTTTCTACATATCAGAATTTTCATTTTTATTTTCGAAATTTTTGGTATGAACTTTTTTTCTCAATTTATTTTGCATTTCAAAAATTTCATTTTTGAAATGTCTAATATGCAAAAAATTTGTTTTTTTTTAACATAATGGAAATTTAAAATTTACACTATGTTAATTTCTAAATTAGACTTTTGGAGAACAAAATTTCATACCAAAATTTTTGTATATGTGTGAAGTAAAAAATAGATAAAAAATTTCAATAAAAAGAGATTAAAAAATAAAAATAAAATTGAATTTTGTAAGAATTGTGAGAGTAGAAGTTGAAGTATGGGGGAATAAAATCTAATTTTTCAAAGATGGACCACTTTAATAATGCCACAGTTTTCTCATGTCTTGTTTTTCTCTCTCTGTCACTCTCATTCACTATTTGTTGTTGTTTTCTTCATGAATAAATTTATTCATTTTGTCATTAATAAATAACACTTTTATCGTTTTTGTGTTTTCAGAAGAAAAAAATTAACATTTCTTTTAAGAAAATGTTTATAAAAAAATATTAAAACTTATTAAATTATTTTAATATTATTTTTATTCATTATTTTATATAACTAAAAATTTCCAACTGGATGCGTTTAATAAAACGTGTGCTAATACAATAAACTTTTTCAATAAAATGTTGAATTTCATAATTATGTTGGAGAATGAAATACTAGTGCATTTGTTTATTACCTGAGCAATTATTGTAACTTTTAGAATGGAAGTTCCAAATGGCAATACACTACTACTAGCAAGTGATAGATGAAGATTTTGAAGCAAGACCATTAATCTGACCACAATATCATTTTGTTTCTCACAATGGATTTGAATTAGAATTTCCTTCTCTACGACTCTTGGTTCAACCTTTGGTAGTTCTTTCTTACTATTATCAAATTTCTCTTCACATGAAGTGGTTTCTTCTATTGTGCAAACTTGGGATTTCTTGATGAATATTAATGAATCTCCTTTTTTCATTTTGTTAGGATTCTCTAGATCTTTTACTTTTTCTTGAAGTTGTTTCACATAATTGATGGCTTCTCGAAGTATGTAGGCCTTGTCAGTCTACATGTAGAAAAAATGCATTTGAATTATAAAGTTATATTCATATAAAGAAATGATGAAGGCCAAAAGTGAGATATAATAATTGAAAATTTATAGAAAAGTTAAAAGAAAGTTAAACGAATAAGTAAAATCTTAGAATAAAAATTGAGGTGGACCAAAATAAAATCCATGAAACCAAGTGACCAATGGCAGCAACGACCAGCCATAAGGGTCCCCTAATTTATAATATAATTGTGCTGGAAACTTGAACTTGCAAGTTGCAACTAAAATACAAAGCTGTCATAAACTTATTTAAACTTTTGAGTTATAAGTACATTTATAATCATTGTGTTAATGTAGAAAAGAACAATACTAAGAAGCTTAAAATAATTAGTAAAGCAATCCCTAGTCAATTATAAATCAGTCTTATATTATTTAATAATCAAGTTATGTAATTGGTTTAATGAGGACCTTATTGAACTATATGTAATTAAGTAAAATATATGATGGTAATTTTGTTCATCTATAAAGAATTAGAGTAATTAAATATGCAAATATTGAAAGATTACTTTAGGTTAAGAAAACTTGATATTGGGTGTGTAACATTTTATTTCTTTGATAATTAATGAAATGAAAAGGAAAGGTGCTTAGTGCACATGGCTATTGGCATTTTGGCAGAATGGCGAAGCAGGCAGAAAGTATATAGTACTGTCGTCCTTTTCAGAACATGTGTTATGTTTGTAATATATATATATATATATATATATATATATATATATATATATATATATATATATATTTTAAAAAAAAAAATTGGTTTATTAAGTTTTATTTATTTTATTTTAATTTTTTAATTTATAAATATTAAATACTTTAACTTTTTATGTTATTTTCGTTTTATTTTAGTCTCTTAAATTGTAAATGTTCAATATTTTGATGATTTAAGTTATAAATATAATATATTTTGATCATTTCTAATAGTGTCTAATATTGTAACTTAAAATATTAAAGTGATTAATTTTTAAAAGTTAAAGGATTTAAATGTTTGATATTTATAATTTAAAAAACTAAAAAAAAAATGAAGGGTAAAAATATCAATATTTGTAACATACTGAACCAAAATAAAATAAATAATATTTAAGAAACTAAAGTAAAAGTTAAAAATAACTTAAAATATTATTTTTTTTACAAGAATATTGTGGGATATTTTGCTTTTATATTCTATTTTTATTTAAAACTATCAATTATATTCTACATTGAAATTTATATATTAAACAAATGAATAATTTTTAATTTAATAAATAAAAAATAATTAGAAAAAACAAAATTATATTAATAAAATCAAACAAAATACATCTAACAGAAAAAAAAAAAATATTTATTAGATTGAGTAAATGTGTCAAAGTTAATGCGGTTGTGTAGATGTGTCAATACAAATAACGTGTTATATTATTTTAACACCCCGTCATATTTTAAACACAAATTAACAACTTCATTTTATTTTGTTAACAACTCTCTACTATTTTTCCTCCGGATCTAATAAATAAAAAATAATAAAAATAAAATTATATAATATTATATTAATAAATCAAATAAAATACATTAAATTAAAAAAAGATACTTCAAATTTTAATTAACGAGTTCTTCCTAGATGTCCTCCTATTTCACATACAGTTTAAGACGAGGATAATGATCAAAATGATAATCAACCCGAACAACTAAACAATCTCAACTCGTTCAAATAGTTAGACGAATTCGACGATAGTCTTGTGAAACTGAATGACATTTAAATGGACATCATTAGTTAAAACTTGATGTATTTTTGTTCAATTTAATATATTTTGTTTGATTTTATTAATATAATTTAGTTTTTTATTTATCAGACTTAGAGGAAAAATAGAAAGAGTTGTTACTATAGCATATTTTTTATTTTGACAAATTTTCTCAACTGCATTAACTTTGATTTTTTTTCTATTAAATATATTTTATTTAATTTTATCAATATAATTTTATTTTTTAATTATTTTTTATTTATTAAATTAATAATTAATATTATAAAAATAAATGACTATAGACAGTGAGGGATGCGAAAATTATCATTCACGTAGTCATCCCGCTTTACTACCTCTAAAAATAAATAAATAATATAAAAACAAAATATGCGAATGTTGGATGCAAATTGGTATTCACTGACACACGCAGTACTATTTTGTTATCAACCAGGAGATACCTATGAATATTATTTTTTAGTATAATTTTTTAATATGTTTTTGTTAATTTATAATATTTAAAATATAATAAATTAATTTTAAAAAACTAATATGTAATTATTTATAAAGGTAATTTTGTTATTTAAATATAATATATATTATATTTGTGAGATATGTATCAAATATATGACAAAATAAAATGTTGTTATCTTGTTAATTATCACGTGTGTATCAAACATTGATTATGATAATGTTTATCCTTACACTATCTTATCATATCATATTCTATTTTTATCCAACTTTACATCATATTATATCTCAACGATATATCAAACGGATTCTCTCGTATTACACCCATAAGTAATTGCGTTGAATGCTAGAACGTATAAATTAAAATCATAAAATGAATAATCTCACAAATTAATCATTACCTGAAAATTTATATGTTGTTAATAAAGTATTTTTTGTTTTAAT
This sequence comes from Cicer yamashitae, assembly GCA_037974755.1. Lineage (NCBI taxonomy): Eukaryota > Viridiplantae > Streptophyta > Magnoliopsida > Fabales > Fabaceae > Cicer > Cicer yamashitae. The sequence goes on along the minus strand of JBBPBQ010000002.1, from coordinate 55,187,869 downwards.
AAATAAAGTAATATCATATATCACAAATTTATTTCTTAAGTAATTTTTTAAGTTCTTCATAGATCTATTTTATTATTTTCTTTCTTTAAATTACTTTTATGATTTTTTTACTATAATGCTCCCTTTGTTTCAAAACATCTATTACATTGATTATTTCACATATATTAAAAAAGATGATAGATGCAAGAGAGAATAGTGATTTTATTAAATTATCCTTATTAACAATTGATGTATTCTAATTATCATGAATGTAGAGTGAGAGAATAATAAATTAAAAATGAAGTATACAGTCATAATTAGAAAGTACAATTGAAAAAAAGAAATTAAAACTATATTGAAAATATTAAATAACAATCTTTTTATGACAAATTATTTTACAAATGTGACAATTATTTCAGAATAGATGAACAAATCACTCAAACATGAAGTCATAGTAGATAGTTCTATTTTTTTTAGTTTTATAAAAAAATGATAAATATCACCATAATTAATTTACACAATTGCGATGTTTCGGATTCGAATTCATTACAAAACATCCAACATAGCAATATTGACATATGTCAGTTGAACTATAAATTAAAGATATCGATAGTTCTATTTTAGTAGCTCTGAACCACCCTTGTACACACATAAAATTAAAACTAATTCAATAAAGAAAATACTAAAAAAGATATTGAAAGAATTTAAAAAATTATATAAGACTAATTTTTTAAATATATGAATCTATGATTAATTAATGATGTTATGGATTGAATAAGAAACTTACCCTCTTCAATCCGGGAATGATGGCAGATAGTGCTATGAACCTCTCAGTAATAACTTGTCTCCTTTTTCTCTCAGCCAAGATGTGATCTTGTGTCTCAGATGAGCTTCTAAAATTCTTGGTTCTTTCCTTTGCCTTTGGCAATTCACTCACATTGTTATTCAATGTTGTTTTTTGGCCCATAATAGAAGAACATGTGGCAATGGCACTATTAGTGGAAGGTTCAACAATTGATTTTTCAAAAGATAAAATGCATTGAGAAGGTTCTTGTTGTGAATTAGAAGCATAACTATATTCTTGAGAAATGAGGGAGTTGGAAGTGTTACTATTGTTGAGCATGTTCTCTTGAATTGTGGTAACACAAACATTATCAACATTAATGTTGGAATTAGCACTCTCAAGAAAGAAATTGGTTTGCTCCACATTGTCTATGAGAAACATGTCTTCATCCAAATAGGGAGATTTGTCACCATCCATTTCCTATAACAAACAAATGGGAAGAGATACCAAGAGTTAAATAAAAATAAATATTATATTAATTATAGAAAACAAATCATCGTTTAACATGTCATTATTCATTTAATTAATTAATACTATATGTGGTTGAATCAAACTCTGCTTATCTCATTACCAAAGAAGAAAACCACTTTTCCCACACATCTTCCATCCAAAGAAAAATTGGGAGAACTCTATGTAGCTAGAAGTTTGTGTTGTGTAACCCAAAGATGACTTTTAGCTTTAATAAATAGACATATCACCTATGAATTCCCGAAAACGTTAAACATGTAACTTTAATTTCCACCGTTAGATGGAGAATCCTCCAAATATTTACATGGGGATTCAAACCCACTTGTCTCTTTTGCCAACATGTATGATATCAATCTTTTAAATAAATAAATAAAAATGTGTATCATGTCGATACTACACAGCAAGTGTCATATTTAAAAAAAAAATTGTCTAAAAAAATTGTCATTTTTAGTTTTTTTATAAAAATATTAATTATTATTTTGTCAATTTTATTATATAATATTTATTTCTAAATTATTATATTTAATTTTGCATTTTATATATGATAATAGTCAATAAACTATTATTAACAAGAATAATATAATAAAGTAGTTATTTTCTTTATTTTATTTATGATTTTTGTAATATATGTGAAATAAATAAATGCGACAATCATTTTGAGACGAAGATAATAATTTAATTATATAGAATTCACTTTAGTAAATTCTTTTAAGTAACACGAGTAGCGTTAAGGGTATTCATAGTGCAGTTTGCATTAGTTAAAAGGTAAAATATCATCTGATTTAAATTAATATGGTTTAAATTGAATCAATTTTTAGTTTATCTAAATTATAATTTGTGAAAAAAATATTTAAAGTAACAAATTTGAAACAAAATATTATATATAAAATATATTAAAAATTAACATTATGAAATAATATTAACAAATTATGTTTGAGACATGAAATAGTAATAAGTATATCAAATTGCACAACTAAGTATTATTAAAAAATTATTAAAATCAATCAATAATAGTTTAATACAGTATCTCATATTAATAAAAAAAATTAAAATATATTTTTGCGGTTTGGTTCAATTTTTAAAAATAAATCCAAAATCCAATCTAAGTATTTTTTACAAAATTGGAGGTTCAAATACATCCAATAATATTTGGTTTTGTGTACTTTTTTGAATCAGTTTGCAATTTTTTTCTGTGACTTTAAAAAAATAATTCGCTTTTGGTGAATAGAGATCATTCGATTTTGATTTAACGGTCTATATTTTAATTGTGTTTTAGATATGTTTTGTAAAGTTAGAATATGAACCGTATAATTAAGATCAAACGGTTGAAAATGCGTGATCGTATAAATTCAAAGTTAAATCAAATTGTAAAAAATTCAGATCCAATCATGATTAATTAACTTTTAATTTTTCTTTTTGTAGCAGCAATCCACCGTAGTTAGAGTTTTTAGCTCTTAATAGATCCACAAAATATATTTATAAGTTCGTGTTTTTTAACTCGTTATTGAACTAATCTCTGCTCTGCATAGTCTCAATTATGTTTAATGGATTAGAGTATTTCTTTTACTATTGATTAATATATTTTGTTTATCCAAAATAAATAAATAAATAAAATTAACGAGAGTATTAGAGTTTATTTATATTTATTTTATTCTTGACTAATCTATTTTGTTTATGAAAATATAAATAAATGTAAAAGTAAATTTCTAAGATATATAAACACGATTTCCTAAAGAACTTATGTAAACGATGTATTTACATAAAATGTTCATGTGATAACAAGTAGATATGTAATTTCAACATGTTAACTCCAAAAATACATTCAAAAGCAATATAAGTAAAAACTATATTTTAGAAAACATAGGATTGGGCACGAGTGAATTGATTGGGCAAAAGAAAAAGCAAAATAAAATAAAATAAAAATTTATACAGCAGTTTTGTGTGGAAAATAATTCGATTCGAAGTATATATGTGGTCGAAATTGCACGTGTAGGGGAAGGTTGTGGAAAAGTCAATCATTAACTCATTTATGTGATTTGATTTTTGGGTTGGGTAGTAACCACTCAAGTGGATGGAATCATTAATTTACTTGGAATAAAAGTTTATTAAATTTTAGAGCTACTAGTAAGAATTAATTCAACTAAGATATTATTAGACTTTTATTAAATTTTAGAGCTACTAGTAAGAATTAATTCAACTAAGATATTATTAAGTTAAATATTATTTTTGAGTTTGAATTTAGAATTTTATAGTTGTTTAAAAATTTATTTACTGCTAGAATATGGTTTGTTGATTGCACATGATATATAAATCTTAACATATTAGTATTATTGTGAATAAAATTTTAAAAATAATATAACTTATTGATTTTGTTTGTAGAGTATTTTTTTTAGTGAGTTTATTTGAGTAATTATTATATGAGTTTATAAATACACATTTGAGAATATGTAGAATATTTTGGAGTAATTGCAACTAATTCATATATTAAATTTTACTAATTGAATTATTATTTTAAAATTTTAGTTATATTTTAATGAATGAATAAGATTTAAAATTGTTAAAAAAAATATTTAAAGGTTTGACAATCGATTTATAATTTGATGTTTTATATCGCATTTCACTCATTAAAAATTATGAGAAAATAGAAAAAAAGAGTATTGTGTAAAAAATATCTACATAAAAAAATGTAGTAATAAGTATAAAGTTATTATATATTAACCATTAATAGTCTATATGATGGGCCAAATAATCTGTTATAATTTATAGGTGGAATATGTTACAAAATACCACTTACTCAAAAACTATTTGTGTAAAGAGAAATTTTTTCCAACTCTATGTACTTTGAAAATAATTGAGCTGCGAAGAGGTTTCCTTCTGAGTTGATAAAGTGGGGTTGTGAAAACTAATACTTATCCGAAAAGGTTTAAAATGGTTACAAGAAGAAAAAAAAACTATTAAGCATTTTAATTGTTATAAATTCAGAATTGGAGGAAACACAATAGTGCAATGCAATAATAAGTGTTATTAAACAAAATATAACGACAAAGTAAATATTGGAGTATCAATTTTATTTTTAATAAGGCACTAATTATAGAGCGATTAACCACCCACTAAGATAGATTGTCTGGAGTAGAATAACATAGATGTGTAAAAAAAAATTGTATAACAAAATTAATAGTAAGATGGCAGTATCCTAGTTTGTGGGGTTGTTTTAATAAAATTATATGTAAAAAATGAAGTACAAATACTTTAAAAAATAACTATAAAATATTTTATAGATCTCATAAAAAATGAGTTATTTTTTTCATTAAAACATTATTATTTTTTTCACCATGATGATACTATGCAATATTCAGTTAGAAGAAATTAAACAATTGTAAAAACAAAAAATGTGAGATATATAGACATTAAGTATTTATTATTCTTCGTTCGAGGAAATTTAGAGAGTTATGTGCTAACACTTAAAGAAATATGTGCTACACTAGTTGATTTCATGTGTCTAAAGATGAGATGAGAAAGATATTATAGTTGTCATCATATAATATTCCACAACTTATCCATTATATCATTGAATTTGAAGAGGTGTATTAGCGTTAAAAACCTATTTAGGCGTATATGTGAAAAATATATTAGATGACACATAACATACTCCGTAATGAAATATAAACAGAATTTGGTCAAAAATATTGATGTATTTGCATCAAATGTCTACACGCACATCAGTTAACTATAAACATATCAAAACATATTATAATTATAAATAGATTTAAAACTCAAATATGTAAACTAAAAAAATGTAAAAATTGTCACACGTTTGCTTATATAAAAACACGTAAAATGATACAAAGAACTAAAGTGTATGTGTCATTGTCTTCCAATTTTCAAATAAACACAAGCAATATATGATACAAAATAACTTCCACGAATTGTTGTCATTTATATATTTTTTGAGAAACGTTTAAAAAGACTAATATATTAATTAGAGTTAAAACTATAGAAAAGTTGTTATCAATAATAATGGAGGAGCAATTAGTGTCGATTAACTAATATTAATTGTATTTTAATTTGTAATTCATAACACATGAATAATTATATATAATATTAAATGCTAAATAGTAATAATAATAGTAATATGTGTGTGAAAGTATGGAATAATAAAGAGGATGAAAGAGGGAGGATGGACAAATATTTTTTATATGCGTCGTATGAATTTTTTGTTGAGGTGACAATATTTAAATAAAATAATACAATATTAAATAATATATCATATTAATATTTAAGAGTCTATTTTAATATAGTATATAGATTCTATGTTAAAAACGTTTACTAGAACTGTATTAAAGACTTTAAAGTACAAAGTTAATTTTGCATTTGTTGTAATATAGTCAAGTTTAATAATGAATGGTCTATTAATTAGCCAATTGGATTGTGACACTGTCCATCATTCACACTTAATTTGTATTACGTAGTATGGTTTTAGTTTAGTTATTGTAGTGTTGTGAATGTGACATTGTTATTTGCTGTGGTTGTAAGAAGAGATGTTGACGCATAATGGCAGACACCCATGAATCATGATTGATTAAAAGTAGTGGAAATAAATTAAATGCACATAATGTTTAATAATTAAAACATTTAGAGGTCTTGTTTGATTAAAAGGTTTTCACACAAGCCCTTTGTTTAACATATGTTTTTTTGTCATCTTGTATATAAATGTGTGAAGTGAAATCAAACATACATTACCAAAATTATTGCGAAGAAAACGCTATATGTATTTTATTAAACCAAAATTTCATTTCACACCTTTATATAAGATGACTAAAAAAACATATGTTAAATCTAAAATGCATGAATTAATTTGATTATGGTCTTCATCGCTGAAACATATGTTCCGACCATTCATCTCTGACAACTGCCACTACCTTCTTCCACCACTGCCACCACCATCGACATCTACTATCACCACCGACCACCCACCTCTGATTACCGATCACCACCATTTTTGACATCCACCCTCACTATCACCCACTTCCAACTATCATCTCCTACCACCCTCCACCAAATCTACAAATTTACAAATCTACAAATTTTGATATTGTTATATGTTATCTTAATTGATAAAGGGTGAAGTTTTTAGTTTTTCTGTCTATGGCTAAAATCCAGACTCTGCTGCTACTTTTATGATTTTAAATTTTAAAGGATATGCATCAAAAGTATTTTGTTGTATGTTTTAAAAATCATAAACGATGTCTACATTAAATATAATCTTGTTTGTGATACACTAATGTATGTGTAATCAATAAATTTTTTATTTATTTTTGTAAGATCTATATATTTATGTTATTTCGTATTAAAGAAGACTATTATTTTTGTATAATAAAATGACCTTGTATTTAAATGTCGTTTTATGACGAATTGTTCGAAGAAACTAGAATTCGAATCTTTGCAGAAACAATTTTTAATTAGACTTTACTAACATTTTGGTCAAATTTTGGATTGCTCTGTTCTCTGAAAATTAGATGATTAAAACAAAACAAATTTTTTTTTAAGGTCGTTTTAGTCCTCCAAATTTGTTGGGCCAGTAACACATACTAAATTGTAGAAACATAAGTCAATTTAACAATGCTAAAATATTTATGAGTCTTTTCTTTAGTGCACGAGAATAAATAAATAAACTTTATTTTGTAAATTATTATTGACCGATAGAATTGATGTGAATGTGAAATTCACTTCAAGGATTTCAAAGTACCCTGAAGAAGATTCGCCGGTTAATCGGTTTGCATTCAATATACATAGATTGATGGGGTGAATCGAATCTAAATTAGTGTGATGCACACACTTTGTAATTTATTTGTGCAACTTTCATTATCATTAATTTTATCTTCTTCTTGTGCAAGATTTACAGCATATCGCCCAACAAAATATCCAACATTTAACTCCCAATTGTCTCCCAATAATTATGGAAATAATTGAGACAACCTGATGTGAACTTAGACTTCTAAGAATTTCAGTCCTGGACCTACCTGTTTAGCACAGATTCAGAACTATCATTCTAGCATGTTGCACCACTTTATTAAGTAAATATTCAATTTGATTTTGGTCATACCAATTTAGTCTTCTATATTATTACTATTTCAAAATTAACATGTTAATAATCAAGTTTGTTCATCAATATTGAATTCTTGGTATATTATCGAATGCATCTCCGACGTTACCAACATAATGTCATTATAACCTCTGCAAATACCAGCGGAGAAACAAACTAATCAACATTATGCATTTTGAAGGACTATTTTAGAATATTATTAATGTAGAGGACTAGATTTATATATTCCTAAATAAACATCTCCTTATGCATCAATAATGATGAAACACTTCACAATAGAGAGTACAGAAAAGTACAACTATCAAGAAGTGCAAAATTTACGAGAAACTATTAAGTTGGCATATTAATCCAATAACATGTGTACATATTATAGACTAGACTAACTCAAACTCAACTGTCAAATAGAATATCTTATAAGTATGCTTCATAATATGAGATTAATACTGCAAATTATAATGATTATCTAATTCCAAACAAGAAACAGAAAAACTATAATATAATGGTAAAAAAAGCATTCCTTAAAGCTAGTTTATTTCTACACCAGATTTCTCCACTTGAGTGTTAATTGATAAATAGTCTTTGTAGAAGACCCATTTTCTTTGAGTGCATTAATAGCAGCATCTTTTAATTCCTTCATATTATTGCACAAGTTCCTACCTTCTTCTCCTTCCATGAGACACTTGATCACCTTAACAATCTCCACCCTTTCGACAATCCCATTTTCGTTAACTCTCGGCCTTACACCTACTTTTAAGCCCTCACTCAACAAAGCCGCATTCATTCTCTGCTCAGCAAACAAAGGCCATGTGATTAGCGGCACACCATGCATCACACTCTCGAGGCATGAATTCCAACCACAGTGACTCAAGAACCCACCAACTGAACTGTGACTAAGGATTTGAATTTGGGGTGCCCATGATGGAATCACTAAACCTTTCTCCTTCGTTCTCTCCAAAAACCCAGATGGTAAAAATTTCAAAGGATCAACATCATCATCTTGTGTAGAAAGATATGCAGCGTTGGCTGAATTACTTGGTGCTCTTACAACCCATAAGAATCTATGATTACTCAATTCCAAACCAAAAGCTAGCTCAACAATTTGTTCTTGTGAAAGTGTACCACCACTTCCAAAAGAAACATACAAAACTGAACAAGGTTGCTGTTTATCTAACCATGTAAGACACTCCTTGCCATTACCATCATCACTACCTGATTTAGTTCCTGTTTGGATGACGGGTCCAATAGGATACACAGCAGGGTTGCCACTTCCCTCTTCTGTCAGTGCTTTTATAGGACCCATTTCCATTTCTAAGAAGCTATTAACAAGAACACCATCAGCAAAACATAAACTTTTAGAATGTTGGAGGAAGTGTTTGTAAGCTTGACTCGACCTATCTTGAGCTGGTGTAAGGAGATCGCTGCCATGGAGTGGAATGCAACCTGGTATTTTGATAGGCTCTGGTAGATCTCTGTACTCACATGATGTTTCCTCATCCAACTTAGGAAAATAGAAGCTAAAAGAAAGTGTAGTAGCTGCAGAAGAGAAGTATATATAGGACAACATGTTGAAATCTTTAGCGAAGTTTAGCGCTTCGACAGCGAAAGAATCAGCAACCAAGGCCACAAGGGGAGTCCTTAAAGCCAAGGACTTCAAGGCCTGATGTAAATATGGCAAAGAAAGAGTAACTATTAGCTGACTTTTCATTTCTAAGGTGAGTGTCTCTTGTGGTAGGTCATTGGGATCCACTGGTAGAAGAAAAGTGTAGTTGATATTTGATGGAAGAGTTTGAAGGATTGTTTTTGAGGCACTTGGTGGAGACCCAAGTGTGGGAATAAGACATGTGACATGAATGAATGGATGAAGGTGAACAAGAAGCTTTGTGAATTGAAGAATAGGGACTAAGTGGCCAAACCCAACACCAGGAACAACTGCTACGTGAATTGTTTTTTCCATGTCCAAGTTCATGAAACTCACCTTGTTCAAAACTTACATATAGATTTTAAAGCAAATTATGAAATGATATTTTTCTAAAAATTATACACAATAATGAGAATTTCACTCTACATTCAACACTACCTTATAACTATTAGATTGCATATAGGATAACAACTAAGGATTAGATGCATATATAGTATAACAGAAGCCTTAGCAAAACACGTACTTACTCCTAAAAGTTGTTTGGTGATGCTATCTGATCATAACCTTTTTTTAGTATTATATATATATTCAAGGGAAGTAAGAAGGTTTATATAATAAAGTACTAACAAAGAATGTCCTACCCCATGAGTTTTGTGGCTAATACAAAGATAACAAAAATACCTTAATAGTAATTAACTTCAAATCTCAATAACTAGATGTTCAATACCATTTTCTGTTCTTCAAGCAGATGTTATTACCTCAAAAATATCAAATGAAAATATCACAAAAACAAAAATAAAAAAGCGTTATCATTTTATCTGTAAAAAAAAAGTGTTATCCTCTTAGAGAGTGGGAAAAAAAAGGTGTCATCCTATTATAAAATTCCTCACCATATAAGGTGATTGGTATGCAAATTCAAGAGTATAGATATTAATTTCACTGCAAACTCAAATTTTAGCAAACTCAAAAATGAAACTAAGTTGACTCGTGCCTTTTCTTTGTTGTTAGTTTGATTTTGTTAATGTCAATTTTTTGCTTTATAATTGAGTTGAAATTTTTGAGTTATTGATGCATTTGCTGAAATTTTTGAATTATTGATGAAATTTTTTGAATTATAATTGAGTTGAAATGTTAATGTCAATATTAATCACACACGACAACAAAAATACCTTAATCATAAGAATAACTTAATTTTTACCATCGTGTATATATTTTAGAGGAGTGCAAACAACACACTTTCTAACACAATCTCTTTGATTGGTTAAAATTCACATACATCCCACCAAATCACGTGGGTCCCATGTGAATTTTAACCAATCAAGTAGGGTGTGTTAGAAAATGTGTGTCAAAGAGTGTGTTAATAGCATTATTCTATATTTTAATACAAGGTAAATTCATACAAGTCGATTTCACGACGACGACCTTAAACAGGGAGTCCACAAATTTGAGGATATCGTGTCAGTTTAGCTTAATGCCAGTACATCATCTTCAAATAATATCTTGTATTACACATTTCTTTTTGTATAATAAATACCCTTTATCTAATGTAGTTGATAATATATATATTAACCAAAAGGAAAAGCATCGTTCAATTTTTGCAGGAAAGCTATAAGATAAAAACTTTACCAGGATTGTAGAGCTCAAGTATTCTCATTAAGATGGTCATTCATCTAGCTTATGGTAATTTGCCTTTATGGAAGAAAAAACCAAAACTTTTTTATGAAAACACTTTCAAGGTAAAAACTTTGAGCTGGTCTATATCAAGTAAGAATAAACTTCAGCTCTCAAATTTGTGTCAAGGTAGATTCCTTGACGTATACACCATTCCAAAACCAAGGTGAATACTGAATAATGTACATAGAAATTTAGATATGATAAATCATGACATTACAAAACCAAAACTAGAGATATCGTACACAATAGAAAGTACTAAAAGGTAGGTAGTACCCTTGGTGCCAAGAATCCACACAATGATTGGCTGTCATTGCAAAGCAGAAAAAGTAAAAACATGAAAAGAAACAAAGCAAAGATCATGACAAAAAATTCCATATATAAAACCTGTTTTCCTATGCCAAATTTCTCAACTTAAGGGCTAATTGAGAAAGAGTCTTTATAGAAGACCCATCTTCTTTGATTGCATTATTAGCAGCATCTTTCAATTCCTTCATTCTATCGCGCATTTTCCCACCTTCTTCCTCTTCCATGAGACACTTGATCACTTTAACAATCTCTACCCTTTTCACAATCCCATTTTCATTAACTCTTGGTCTCACTCCCACTTTAAGTCCTTCACTCAACACAACAGCATTCATTCTCTGCTCAGCAAACAAAGGCCATGTGATTAGCGGCACACCGTGCATCACACTCTCAAGAACTGAATTCCAACCACAGTGACTCAAAAACCCACCAACTGAACTGTGACTAAGGATTTGAATCTGAGGTGCCCACAATGGAATCACCAAACCTTTCTCCTTAGTTCTCTCCAAAAACCCAGATGGTAAAAACTGCAAAGGGTCAACACCATCCTTTCGACCCGAAAGATATGCAGCATTGGCCAAATTACTCGGTGCTCTCATAACCCATAAGAATCTATGATCACTCAATTCCAAACCCAAAGCAAGTTCAAAAATTTGTTCTTGTGAAAGTGTACCACCACTCCCAAAAGACACAAACAAAACAGAACAAGGTTGTTGTTTATCCAACCATGCCAAACACTCCAAGTCATTACCCTGTTGTGTATCCTGTTGGATAATAGGTCCAACAGGATACACATCAGGGTTACCACTTCCTTCTTCTATCAATGCTCTTATAACACCAATCTCCATTTCCAAGAAACTATTAATAATAACCCCATCAACAAGAAGAAATCTTTCAACCCTTTTGAGTAAAGATTTGTAAGACTGACTCAATCTATCTTGAGCTTGAACAACAAGATCCCGACCGTGTATCGGTACACAGCCGGGTATTTTAACAGGCTCAGGTAAATCTCTATATTCACATGATGTTTCTTTATCCAATTTAATCAAATGAAAGTAAGAAGACAGTGTTGTAGCTGCAGAAGGAAAGTAAACATAAGACAACATGTTGAATTCCTTAGCTAAATCTAATGCTTCAACAGCAAAAGAATCAACAATCATAGCCACAAAGGGTGTCTTTAAAGTTAAGGTTTTTAAAACCTGATGCAAAGATGGAAGTGAGTGATTAACTGTGAACTGAAGTTGCAGTTCCAAGGAAAGTTGTAAGGGTAGGTTTTTGGGGTCAAGTGGTGGAAGAAAAGTAGGGGTGATGTTTGATGGAAGGGTTTGAAGGATGGTTTTGGAATCTGTTGAAGGAGACCCAAGTGAGGGAATGAAACAAGTGACATGAAAGTGTGGATGAAGATGAACAAGGAGTTTGGAGAATTGAAGAATAGGGTTAAGGTGGCTGTATCCAACACCTGGAACAACTGCAATATGAATAGTTTTCTCCATTGAAATTTGTTGTTGTTAAATGAAAAATTGGATATATGGCAATAAATGATCAGTTTTATAGAACTTCGAGAATTTTAAGGAAGGGTTGTACTTCCATTTCATCACTTCTCTCAATAATTGTCGGTCTTTTTCTATTTTTACTTCTTATCTATTACTTTACTCTGTTCTCAAATATAAAAAACATATTAAAAGAAAAATTAGTGTATTTAGTTTAAAATTTAAGTTAGAAATTTATTTTTTTATTTATTTATTTTTTATATTTAAGATGAAAAAAAATATATTTACGACAATTAATAAACTATTACTTTTAGTACTCTTTGTTTTTATTTATGAACAAAAATTGATAAATAAAAATTAATATTTAATTTAAATTTTGACAATCAAATACATTAAATTTTATTAATTTATTTTTATTTATAAATGAAAACAAAAGAAATATTATTTTTTTATAATACTTTTAATTATTTATTAAGTGATGATATATAGACAATTTGAATTTTTAAACATCCAACACATTTATTTTATACCACAATACATTTATTTATATCTTTAAGGTACTTGGCGTACATGTGTCTATCAAAACTTTCCTAGCTATTACTCTACCTTAAATATAAATTATAAGAATATATCAACACATTAAAAAAAATTGATGTATTTATAAACTAAATATATCAATTCGAAGTAGTATCCAGTAGGGGTGGACAAGATAATTCGACCCGCCCATACCCGCTCGACCCATGTTGAATTTGGGTGATGCGGGTTGAGACGGGTAATCGGGTCCGCATGGAAGAAAAAAAGGATTCATAAGGGTTACGTCGGGCGGGTTCGGGTTGATTATTTGGACCCATCGCCGATCGAACCCGCCCATATTATTATTATTATTATTATTATTATTATTATTATTATTATTATTATTACTACATTGAAGTTATCTGTAAAAAAAAAGGTTTACTCACCAGTAAGTACTACAAGCCCAAAGCCTCAGAACTCAGAAGTCTAAACCTCAGAACTTAGAAATTGTGATGTTGAAACAAAACTAATTGATTATTGTACAAAATTGTGATATATTAAATTGATTATTATGCAAATGCTATGTGCTTTAGAAAAATTGAAGATATAAAACAAGTGTGATGTAAAATTAGAAGGTGGGCCAACTTTTTTTTTAATCGGCAATAATTGTATAATATATAATAAATTATATAACACCAGATTTTTTTATAAAAAAAGAAAAACAAAAATAGGTCCAATAAAGTCCAATCCGTTTTTATCCACCCACCGAAAATCGACACCGACGAACCCGAATTAAAAAACCGACGAAATTGAGCCTATAAATATCATCCGCGGATTGGGGCGGTTTCACATTTTTGGCCCGAAACTGCCCAAACCCGCCCGATGTCCACTCCTAGTATCCAGTTGTTTGGTATAGTGGTGAAATGCTACCAACATGCGTTGACTAAGGTCAACCCACGGCCAAAAAGATCGGTAATTGGCTATTGTTAAAGTGAATCATTTCTAACTCCAAAATTGAGTTCAATTAAAAGCTAGAATTCCTAGCTTTCACGGTGACTGAGAATTCATTCCGGTGACTAAGTTTAATTTTTTATTTGATTTAGATAAGATTTTATTAATTTTAGATATAAAAAATTTAAAAGATAATTTTTTATTAGATAGAAGTCTTTTTATTAAATAAAAAATTAATTTTTTATAAAAATTTAAAATGATTATTTTAGTAGTCTTATATTTAGGCCAGTCCTATATATCAGTTAAGGAGAATTATAGTTGCTCTATTTTCTTCATGTATTGAGGCTCAATTGAATAAGTGACTAGACATAAAATAAAGATAAGCTCGCAATAAAATAAATATAACAACACAACATTAATGAATATGGCACGTATCAGCTAAATTTTAATTTCTTATTAGTATTTTATGTGGTTAAATTTTCTACATTTATTTTATCTCACCTATGTCATAGAAAATTCCAAAATTTCTATAAGAATAATTTTTTTTAGAAATAACAAATATTAGTAATTAGTTTTTAGTTTTGTTAGAGATAGGTAAATCATGATATAGTTTTGTTAGTCCTCAAATATAAACAATTGAGGGTAGAAGTTTCCGTTGGGAAAAATTCTTGTCACTATGGTCATCGATAATGTGCAAACACGTTTAATGTTACTCCCTCTAGTCTCTTATATAAAAAAATGTTTGAAGAATTTTTTGGTCTTTTTTAAGATGTATTAATTGCTTATTTTATTTTTTTTACATTTATGTTCAATAAAAATAGATATATTTCATATAAGTGGATCACACATTTTCTAAGATTATTTAATATAAAATTATATTTGAAATAAATTATAACTATTTTATGATTATATTGATATTGGTGATTTCTGTTTTCTTCTTCTTATATATAGGACTAGATCGAATATTTGTTAAGTTGAGCATTCAATTTTGTTTGAATCAGATATGCAGATCCAAATAGAAGATGTAACCATAAAAAATGGTTTCTGAATAATATGTAATTAGAGTGGGGAGTATGGGTGGGAATAAAAAAGAATGGTAGGAGATTGAGGAAGGTGAAAAGATGGCTAGCAGTAAATGCATGAGATGTTTTGAATTGAGTGTAATAATTACTTTATTCGACTGATTTTAATGGTTTGATTTAAGTGGTGTGCAGTTTATTATTGATTTTAATGATAATTAAAATGAATTTTATTTAATTAAATATTTTTATTAATTGAAGTTAATTGAGAAATTTGATAAATTGATATATAATAAATAAAAA
Organism: Cicer yamashitae; assembly: GCA_037974755.1. Taxonomy (NCBI): domain Eukaryota; kingdom Viridiplantae; phylum Streptophyta; class Magnoliopsida; order Fabales; family Fabaceae; genus Cicer; species Cicer yamashitae. The sequence goes on along the minus strand of JBBPBQ010000002.1, from coordinate 55,172,583 downwards.
TATATTAGTAAAATAAAATAATTAATAATATATTAATATCTTAAAATAACAAATAATTTAATACATAAAAAAATGACAAATGAAATATTTAAAATGAGGAATATTACATTTAGAATTGGGTGATGCGTGTTACAAGATTGAAAAACTGCATTAAAAACTCAAAATGAAATATCAAAACAACAAACATAAAATTTCTCCGAAAAACATACAAAAGAGAACAAAAAAGACTTTTTTTTTTTTTTAACTTGACAGCTCGGCATATAAACACAATTGAAATTATATGGCATATAAAATGCTGAGAAGTGATTATCAAATACTGCATTCTCACACAAAAAAACATTTCTATTATTTTTAAAACTTGATTTAAAATTGATTATTTTAAAAAAATGTTTTTAGAAAAATCAGAATTTTAATTATTATTTGTTTATACTAATATCTTTATTATATTTAAAAAGTAGAATTTAAATAATAATTTATTTTGCATTTTTAATTTTTTTTTTCAGAATATAAACAAATTTTTTTATTTATTAATTTAAATAAGGTGGTGGTAGGCTGCCGGAGTGTCTCGGTTCACGCCGTTGTGGTCACTGGAGTGCTGCCTTTGGTCACCACCTCTATTATTTAATTATTAATTAATACATTAATTATATATTTTAAAATAATAATAAATTGTTATTTTAAAAAAATAAAGATAGTTTCTTGAATTTTATATTATTATTTAATCACAACTTCCCACGACATCAGATAGTGCCTTTGATTTTAAAACTATACACTATGATGTACTATATTGAATCGTTAGAATTTTATTGACATTATAAAGTTACTTTACAATGTCTCCTTACACTCTTTTAAAAATAATATAAAAATATTAAAAAAATTATTAGGTGGATTAGATGGATATACACCAATCAAAATCTAAATGAACCGATTTGATGGTTTTTATTTTTAATGGATATGAATTGAATTAAATTCTTTTGAAGAACTTTTAGTGGACTGTAAATGAATTATTTTAATCCGTTTATTACATTCTTTTGCCACCACTAGGGACGGATCTAGAAATTAATTAGACGTGAGTCATAAATAATAATTATTAATAAATAATATATAAAATTTAATTGTAATATATATATTTATATAAAGTAATATTAATAAATTTAATTTGTATGTTTAGACAGCGCAAAATAGTTTTGCATATTACATTATCAACGCAAAAAAAGATAAAAAAATTGTCAACGATGATTATATATATTATATTATAAAATATTGACACAAATACGACATTAACACATAAACATAAACAATAATATAAAAATTTGAAATAATTGAATATATGTAACATTATTAGACACTAGAAATATCTTTAATGTAATGTAAAGGATCAATACTATATAAATAATATGTAATATGATATTAATGTATATATTGTTTGGTAAATAACAATATTAATATATGAATATAATAACACAAGGTATATATTAAATTTGGGGTGGAGGGAGAGGTTGGGGCCACCCTTGCCACATGTGTCTCTAAATTTGATAGAGTATTAGCAATTAGGTCAACTTTTCGAACTAGTGTAATTTCTAATCAATGAAATATAATAGCAATGCTTGAAATTAGTCTTTTTTATATTAAAGGAAATTCAAATTAAAAAACTATACGAGGTAAACAAATCCCTCTAAATCATCATCATAAAGTAAAATCTAAACGCAGGGAATACATGATCTAAAATTATGTGTTTAAAAGAAGAGGAATGATCCTTGTTTGCAAGCAAATCAATACAACAATTTGCCTATATGTAGATATGAGTAATTGAAGTTTGCCAATAAGTGAACTTAAGAAGATATGAGACTTCTTGAAGAAGAGGTTGGATGAAAACATTGGAAAAAAAAACTTTAGTAACCAAATCCACAACAACTTTAGAATCAGTTCGAACACAACTCAAGAAAACGATAAATTCATGAGTAACTTGATATCCAAACAAAGGGTCCAAATCTCCGCCCATATCTCATTACAAGAGTCCAATCTATTATAAAATTCTTTAATGAACTTGTCACTAGAACCTTTAATAATACCTCCAGAAACACTACTATTAGTAGAATGAAATGAAATGAGTACTATCTACATTAATCTTGAAATACTTGAAGATAGAGGTCTCCGAGCAACATAAATACTTGTCTCGGTACTCTAAAAACTAGAAGTTTGAAGTCTCACATGACATTTGAGACTTTGCTCCATTTTATGGTGAATGTTTATCCACCCTGTGTTCGCCCATGCACTCCTGACATTATTGGAAGTTATGATCTAATAAAAATGAGTCAACACGAGATTGCATGAACATCCACCCATTTTATTATAGTTGCCCGTTTAATATTGGGTCTTGCTACTTTTCAATAAAGTCGTCCATTTAACATTCAATTTACTTAATATGCGACTTTGCTTGACTTAAATACAATTTATCTATTTATGTTAAAAGATAAATAGAATTTAATGAAATTATAGCATCTATTAATTTGGTACTTCAAATTTACGAAATACTAAACTGTTCTCTCAAATTGTTTAATGTTACTTAAAATGTTTTCTCTATTTACTATTTTAAAGAGTTTTGTTGTCAGATTAAAAACTTTAAGGAGGTACTTTGTCTGATGTTAGACAATTTAAGAAAGTAATTTGATATTTTATAAATTTGAAACATCAAATTGATATATGCTTACAATTTCAAAATCTAAAATATTCGTACATCCAGCGACAGTCTGTCACCTTGACAAAAAATGTGTCTAATGTTCTTCCTTCTACCTCTCATAATTATGTTTATCTTTTGATTCTTTTATGTTTCTTAATGTTTGTCTCCTTAACAAAAACGTGCGTCTAATGTTCTTCCTTCTACCTCTCATAATTATGTTTCTTATCTTTTGATTCTTTTATGTTTTTGATTCTGGCATTCTGGCATGCATGAGTGGGTCATATTCATGGATTTCAAATCTCCAAGAGTATCTTTTTTTTATTTTAGTATGAGTGGCACATGCATTTTCTCAAGAAGCTGATTCAGTAATTCAATGCTATTGTGTCGTTGTTTGTAATATTAGGTTGAAGAAATTAAAAGGAGGTGTGCTACCAAACCCTTCAAAAGAAGTTAATATGTCTGATTGATTGAACTTTCTATTTGAGCATGTGAAGTCTAAAGTCACAAAAAAAAAAATTAAATAATATTAGATAACACATTCTTTAATACATATTTTTCAATAATTTTTGCCGGTTAAAATTTATTAGTCCCACTAAATTTATACAAAATTCACATAATTTAATCGAACTAATGAATCTTAATTGATAAAAGAAAGTGTTTTAAATGTGTGTATTAACACTCCTCCCATATTATATCACAAGATATCTTTTCTATTTTAGTATAAGTAGTGCATATGCATGCATATTTCTTCTATATATAAAATTCACAAAATAAATAAACTTGATAGAGCAATGAACATGAATCCAAACTTCCATGGAGAACCAATTCACATTGCAGTTGTTCCAGGTGTTGGGTACAGCCACTTAGTCCCTATTCTTCATTTCTCCAACATTCTTGTTAACCTTCATCCATACATTCATGTCACATGTCTCATCCCCTCACTAGGATCTCCCCCAAATTCCTCAAAAACCATCCTTCAAACTCTTCCATCAAACATCAACTACACTTTTCTTCCACCAGTTCACCCCAATGACCTACCACAAGGACTCCCCTTTGAAATGCAAATTGAGCACACAGTCACTCATTCATTGCCATCTATACATAAAGCCTTGAAATCATTAACTTTAAGGACACCCTTTGTGGCCATGATTGTTGACTCTTTTGTTGTTGAAGCATTAGAGTTTGCTAAGGAATTCAACATGTTTTCATATATATACTACCCTGCATCAGCTACTGCACTCTCTTTGAACCTCTATTTGCCTAAGTTGGATGCAGAAACATCATGTGAGTATAGAGATATACAAAAGCCTATTCAAATACCAGGTTGTATACCACTCCATGGCAGAGATCTTTCAACCACAATTCAAGATAGATCAAGTCAACTTTATAAATTTACACTCCAACGAGTAAAAAAATTCCATTTTGTTGATGGGATTTTTGTTAATAGCTTCTTAGAAATGGAAATGGGTCCTATAAAAACATTGACAGAAGAAGGAAGTGGTAACCCTGTTGTGTATCCTGTTGGACCCATTATCCAACAGGATACACAACAACGTAATAACATGGAGTGTTTGACATGGTTAGATAAACAACAACCTTGTTCGGTTTTGTTTGTGTCTTTTGGGAGTGGTGGTACACTTTCACAAGAACAAATTTTTGAGCTAGCTTTGGGTTTGGAATTGAGTAATCATAAATTCTTATGGGTTGTAAGAGCACCAAGTAGTAGATCAACAAGTGTTGCATACCTTTCGGCACAAAATGATGGCGTTGACCCTTCAGAGTTTTTACCATATGGGTTCTTGGAGAGAACCAAGGAGAAAGGTTTGGTCATTACATCATGGGCCCCTCAGATTCAAATCCTTAGTCACAGTTCAGTTGGTGGGTTTTTGAGTCACTGTGGTTGGAATTCAACGCTTGAGACACTTAGTAGTATTAATTAAAGAATAATTTGAATGCATCTAATAATTTGAAAAGAAGGTTGAACTTAGAGATATATTTTTTAAAAAGTGCTTATATTTGATGACATGAGTTACATATTTATAGATTATTGAGCATGTTTATTGGAAATTTGAAGCAGGTAATCAATCATGGGGTTTCAGTGAATCAAATGAAGGAAACAATGAATATTTTTAAGGAGGTTTTTAAGATGCCTGATGAATACAAGCAAAAGTTGTGTATAGATGACCCTTCCAAGCCATGTAAGATGTTTACTAGTAGTATCAACTATGCAACTGAAAAGGTTCATCTATGGAGAGATAATCTTAGACACCCAGGTTATCCTTTGGAGCAGTGGCAACACTTGTGGCCAGAAAATCCAACTAGATACAGGTAAATTTTCTTATTCTCTATAAATTTTCATTTTTTGCAAATAAGTCCCTATAAACTTTTAAACAAATTGGTCCCTCAAAATTTTCAAAATTCCAAATTTGGTATAATTTTTAAAAAATTTATTTTGTTTGAATTGCTTAAAAATTTTAATTTTCTAGAATTTTAAAATCCTTCTTATGGCAGAGAGTGTGTGGGTGATTTCTCAGTTGAAGTTAAGGAATTGGGTTCAAGGATAATGAATTTGATAAGTGAAGGACTTGGTCTGAAGTATGGATATTTTGACAATGATCTTACAGAATCAATGCTTATGACAGTTAATCATTATCCACCATGTCCTGAACCAAGTTTGACACTAGGAATTACCAAACACTCAGATCCTAACCTCATAACAATTATACTTCAAGATGATGTAAGTGGCCTTCAAGTATTCAAGGACGGACAATGGATTGCTGTTGAGGCTCTTCCTCATGCTTTTGTCATCAACGTAGGTTACCAGTTGCAGGTACACTTCTTAATCAATTCATATATACAAATCCTTTATCTTATAACAATTTGGTAAGTGGCGGAACCAGAAATTAATATTCAGAGCGTCTTGACCAAAACTTCAAGATCTATGTAAAATTAAATAGTTATTTTGGTTTCTTAAATGTACGAAGAGCAACTACTATAGTATTTAATGGATTAAAATTAAATACATCATCAAACCTCTCTTTTGTTATGGATTAAATTGATTAATAAAAGATAAATTTAAAAACTAAATTGATTAATGAAAGACACATTAGAATAATAAAATGACCTATAAAATAAACTTTTACATAAGTCATTGCAATTTCTTATATTGATAATAGTTGAGGGACTAAAATAAAATATTATATATATTAGAAGAACTCATTCCAATAAAAATCAATTTTACATGAACTAAAACAAAAATACAAAGATAAAAAGAAAAACAAAAAAATATTTACAATGATCAAAATCAAACAAAAAATTGTACATGAACTTAAACAAAAAAAATACATAGTTGCAAAGACTAATCATATATTTAAGCTTTTAAAACGTTTAAAAATAAATAAATGATTTGGTATTATAAAACGTTTAAAAATTAAATTCTCAACAATTTTAACTTAATAATTTTAATATTACTATAGTTTAAAATTTTTGTCTTAAACTTCAACTGTAGACATGTTTTACTAATTGTGGCCTAATAGTTAAGTCAGGGAGCATAGACGGACTTTGGCGCGACGATAAACGTCCACTCGTGCCAAAAATGTTTTTGTGCAATATAGTTCATTTTTTCTTTTAAAGAAGAGTATTTAAATCGGATTTTTTTTCATCTGTATCATTTTTTCAATTTTTTTTTTCAACTTGTTTTAAAATTAATTTACAAAAATGCTCTATTTTTTTTAATCTCCAGGAGGTCCTACTTTAAAATTAATATACGGAAATTTTTCATTTTTTTATCTTCAAAAGATCCAAAAGTAGAGATGCGACCGCCTGAATTTTTTTTTTTTTGTATTCTTGGAAATGCGATTAGCATTTCCGCCTTGCGACTAAATGTAAAGAAAAACGATATTTTTATATATTAGTTTAAAAAAATAGGATATATTATAAAATTTTTTGAAAAGAGAAATAGATGAAAAAAATTATATTTAAATTATCTAAAGAAAAGTAATTAAATAATTTTTTTTCTTCACTTTTTCTTATAAACGAAGGAAAGACAATATACTAAATTTACCAACTTAACTTTATTAAATACTGTGTACCACTTATTTCATTTAGTTAAAGAACATCTCAGATACGATATTATGAATGAAAATAATTTTTTTTGTTAATTGAAAAAGTAAAGTACACAATTATTTATATCAACAAGTTAACACATGTGAGACTAGGCCGTAAAATTTAACCACCTCTCAAAGTGTATCATAGATGTCAATCCTGCACAACTTGGATAAGATGGAATGCAAATGTGAAGGATGAAGAGGTTTGATGTGGATAGTTAGTTGGTTTCAGGAAGAAACCAGGGAGAAGATGAATAATGATTAACAATAATTTGTCACAAATTAGATGACTGAATGTGCTTTATGCGTTAATTATTTGAGCTATTTTAATGTTTTTGGTCCAAAAACATTGTTTGGGCAATTTTTTTTTATAGTAAATTATTTTTAAAAAATTGGGCCACTGAACCATTTCTCCATAAAAAATAGCCTCGCATAGCTCTAATTTTCACAAGTTATAGATTGAAAATTAACTATTGGAACAATAGTAATATATCAAATACAAACTTAATTAACAAAAATATACTAAACCAATTTCTATGTTGAGATACAAACAAAATACATGGTTATAAAAATATAAAAACTTGTGAAATGTAAAGTTAATATTGTAAGTGAAATTATTTCAAATAACAAACAATAGTTTTGTAGTGGTTTATAAGAACCTCGTAGAGAAGGAAACGGTGCAACAATAATTCTAATTAAGAAGGGGTGAATATGTGAGTTAGATTATTAGGGTTTCTTCTCCTTTCTTTATGTTGAGACACACTTGAAGTAGTAAAAAAAATGCAGATTGGGCCAATAAACTAGTTCACTACAACACAAATATAATATAATTAATATTAATAGTATATATAATCGGAAAGGTCGATTTTCGTCAGACCCAAAATATCCATCCACATCTGTCTGATGGTAGCCAATAAAATTGAAACTTTGACCCGTGAAACCCGTTTTGCCTGAAATAAAACGTCCGCAAGCTATTGGGTTGCTCGATTTTCGGGCGGGCTGCAATATTTGTCTACCCCTAACATTTATTATCCACTTTTTCATCTAATATGAGTCTTTTATTCCCAATTGACATTGATTGTTTTAAAAATTGTGATTCTTTTTAAAACTAAGAAGTGTTTTGAATCTATTGATGCTTGTTTTAGGTTTAGTACTACTGAGACACTTCAATGTGTCATTAGTGCAACTTAAGTAACTAACCTATTTCGTATAAATATATAAGTTTTCTCTGTAGCAATTTTGAAGGAAATTAAATGCAATTAGATAGACAATTATTTAAAAACATTTATTTATATATACTTTTATAAATTTCCAAGAATTTCATGTGCAGATGAGAATCATGTTAAGAATTGACATTAATCAGAAATATTATAAAGTATTGTTGACTGTCGTTAAAAGTTCATTTATTTGTAAGTATTAGACAATAGAATTGACTTTTGTTTAATTTTATTTTTATTTTTCATCGTATAGATTTTTAAATTTCATGAAAATAATTATACTATAAACAAAAATAAATACAAAAGATATGTAAAAAACAAATAAATATAAAAAATATTATAAAAATAAATAATATATAAGAGAAAATTATAAATTATAACACGATTCTTTTATTAACAAATTTTTTCTTTTTTTTTACTGTGATTTGTTTTTCCTTTGTCATTGCCAACAATAAAAATTACTTTGATATTTTACTTTATATGCAATAAAATATTATAAATACTTTGTACCCAAAAAGTATTACAAGTATTAGGGTTGGACAAACGGTTGGGTCCAGATGGATTCAGGTCTAAATATCCAATCTAGCTCAAATCGCGGTTGGTAATCTCAGACTCAATTTCGACCATTTTTTAAATTAAATTTGTCGGTTTTCGAGTTACGATTTGCTCGGTTTTGTGGGTCGCATACCCGTTACAGAAATTGGACCGTGGACGGTTCAGTTTGTTTCTGGATGCTTTTTTTTGTCCGGCCCTAATAAGTACTATCATTATAAAATAAGTACTATCATTATAAAATAAATAGATGAAATGTAAAAAGTTATAATAAAAAAAATTGTAAATACGAATGGACGTTATTTTGTTCAACAAAAATACTACAATTTGACATTCATATAAAAAAGAAAATAAAAACGATTTAACGTTATAAAAGGAGGCAAGTATACACACACTTGACATAGGGTTTCAAGTTTGTCCTTTTTCACGGAGAGTAAGAAAGGCGCAAACTTGACGAATCGGAAGAGAAAAAAAGGTGCGAAATTGACGAATCGGAAAAAGGAAAAGATTGGAGCTTCTTCGTTGGATTTTGATTATTCTGAATTCTTTCTAGTTCGGCCACCGTTGATTTCCATTGTTCTTACGAAACCGGAAAAAGAATAAAGAAAGAAAAGTAAGGTGTGTCCTCTCAATTTTCAATCTTCTGCACCTTGAATCGAATTCTTTATAATTGTTTCGTTTGCGACGGTAACGGTAACATCCCGTTCTTGAAATTCAAACCCTAGAAATTTAATTTGAATTGGTGCCGGAAAAATATGACCGGAGTCACAAACATTGTTATTCGGATTTAAGTTTCTTGGATTCTAGGGTTTGAATAATCAACAATCATGGTTTGGTTCGATTTGAAAGAGAGAGATGTAGATACGAACAAAAGAAATATAAAAAGCTTCTTGATTCTACCTTCAATAAATCTGCGGTCCTTTCAAGATTAGTTGTATAGCTCGTCTGAATTTTGTTTCTTTAATTGTTGCTTCATCTCTCTCTCCCCCCATTTACAATCCATTCTTCTTTGGATTTCTGATTTTCGATTTTTTCTTTTCTGTTCAGCAAACATGCTGACTCCAAAACCATGTATGGCATGCATGTTTTGGGCTAGGTTTTGGTTTGCATTACATATTCTGTTGATTATACAAGAATGTATAATCTTGATGATTCCTAATTTTTCATGCCTAAAAAGGCTAATAAACATTAAGATGCTATATGTAACTTATGACAAATTGGTTGCTATGTTTGGATGACTCAAAATTTAATTATGAAATGGATTTTTGACCCAACACAAGGCCGACAATCTGAATTTTTTTATTCATGATAGTATGTTTGGATGACCCAAATTTTAATTATGAGATGGATTCCTTACTCAAAATATGGCTTGCAATATGAATTATTTGTTCATATGAAATTGAGATAATATGAATGGATGACCTTAAATTTAATCTTGAAATGGATTCTTGACCCAAAATGTGGCTTGCAATATGAATTTTTATTCATATATGAAATTGTGATGGTATGTTTGGATGACTGAAAATATAATTATGAGATAGATAGATTATTGACCCAAAATGTGTATTGCAATATGAATTTTTTGTTCATATGAAGTTGGGATAATATGATTGGATGACCCTACATTTAATTACGAGATGCATTCTTGACCTTAAATGTTTGGAATATGAATTTTTTATTCATATGAAATTGAGATAGGGTAATTGGATGACCTTAAATTTAAACACAAGAGGGATTCTTGACCTAACATGTGGCTGGAAATATGAGTTTTTTATTCATGATAGTATGGTTGGGTGACCCGAATTTTAATCATGAGATGGATTCCTGACTCAAAATGTGGTTTACGATATGAATTATTTGTTTATATGAAATTGAAATAATTTGACTGGATGACCCAAAATTTATTCATGGGATGGATTCTTGACCCTAAATGTGGCTTGCAATATGAATTTTTATTCATGTGAAATTGCAATGGTATGTTTGGATGACCCAAAATTGCGATGGTATGTTTGGATGACCCATAATTTAATTACAAAATGGATGGATTCTTGACCCAAAATGTGTCTTGCAATATGAATTTTTTGTTTATATGAAGTTGGGATAATATGATTGGATGACCCTAAATTTAATTTTGACATGAATTCTTGACCCAAAATGATGTTTGCAATATGAATTTTTTGTTCATATGTAATTGGGATAGTATGTTTTCTTGACTCTAAATGTGACTTGTAATATGAATTTTTTATTCATATGAAATTGAGATAATATGATTGGAAGATCCTAAATTTAATCAAGAGATGGATTCGTGGTCCAAAATGTGGCTTGCAATATGAATATGCTTGGATGAACCTAAATTTTATCACGAGATGGTTTCCTTGACCCAAAATATGGCTTGCAATGTGAATTTTTTATTCATAGGTAATTGGGATAGAACGTTATTCCAAATTTAATTACGAGATGGATTCTTGACCCAAAGTGTGGCTTGCAATAGGAATTTTTTATTCATATGAAATTGAGATAGTATGTTTTGATGATCCAATTTTTTAATTGATAACGGGATGATCCAAAATTTAATTATGAGATGGATTCTTGACAAAAATTTGGCTTGCAATATGATTTGTTTTTTGTTCATATAGAATTGGGATAATATGATTGTATAACACAATTTAATCTCAAGATGGATTCTAGACCCAAAATGTGGCTTACAATATGAATTTTTTATTCATATAAAATAGGGATAATATGTTTAAATGACTTATAATTTATTCACCGGATGGATTCTTGAACCTAAATGTGACTTGCAATATGAATTTTTTATACATATGAAAATTGGGATAATATGATTCTAAATTTAAATACAAGATTGATTTTACATGTCGAGATGGCCCTTAATAGCAAGTTTGTCTCATATGACAATATTGTGTCTCAAGGCGTCAAATTTGACATTTGAGTTTTGATGATCTAAATTCGATAAAATGAGATGTCAATATTGTGCCTCGATGACCTTCAATGCGAAATTTAATATTTGAGCAACGATAATCTTGAATTCGATAAATTGAAATGATGGTATTGTGTCTAGATGACCTTGGATATGAAATTTAGATGATGATATGTCGCCTCGATGAAATCGGATGCAAAATATTATATTTGAGCTTAGATGATCTTAAATTCAATAAATTTGGATGATGATATTGCGCCTTGATTATATTGGATGCAAATTTTGATATTTGATAAATCAGGTTCATAGCTTTGTGCCTCGAAGACCATGGATGTCAAATATGATATTTGAACCTAGATGCTCCTATTTTTGATAAGTTAAGATGATGGTATGGTGACTCGATGATCTTGGATGTGGAATTTGATAATTGATAATTGATAATTGAGCCATGATGATCCTCGGTGATATATGATAATTGAGCCTTGATGATCCTAAAGTATATAAATTGAGATGATACTATTGTGCCTTGATAACCTTGGATGTAAAATTAGATAACTGAGACAAGATGATTCCTAATTCGATAAATTGGGATGATGATATCGTGTCGTAATATCTTTGGTTGTGAAATTTGATATTTGAGGTTAGATGAACCTTAATTCGAATGGGATGATGGTATTATGTCATAAAAACCTTAAATGCAATATGTGATTTTTGTGCCTAGATGATCCTAAATTCGATAAATTCATATGACAATATTGTCTCCCAATGACCTTGAATGCAAAATGATAATTGAGCCTAGACAAACTAAAAATTCGATAAATTGAGACGATGATATTATGTCTTGATGACCTTAGATGCGAGATTTCATATTTGAGTCTAGTTGATTCTAAATTGAAAAATCGAGATGATAGAACTGTCTCTATGTCCTTGCAAAATATAATATCTGTGTCTAGGTTATCTTGAATTTGATAAATTGGGATGATATTATCGTTCCTTGATGATCTTGGATGTGAAATTTGATATTTGAATCTAAATGATCCTAAATTCGATAAAATGGGATAATGGTATTGTGCCTTGGATGCAAAATTTTATATTTGAGCCTCAGATGATCCTAAATTTGATAAATTAAGATGATGCTATTGTGCCTCAAATGACCTTGGATGCAAAGTTTGATATTTGAGCCTAGATAATCCTAAATTCAATAAATTAGGATGCTGTCATTGTGCTCAGTGACATTAGATAGAAATTTCTTATTTGAATCTAAATGATCCTAAATTCGATAAATTGTTATGATGGTATTGTGCCTCAACTTGAATGCAAAATTTGATATTTGAATCTAAATGATATGAAATTTGATAAATTGAGATGGTTGTATTGTGCCTCAATGATATTAGATTAGATGTGAAATTTGATATTTGAGCCTTAATGATTAATAATTCAATAACTTGAGAAGATGGTATTGTGTCTCGATGACCTCATATGTGAAATTTGATATTTCGAAATTTGTTGATAAATTGGGATGATAGTGTTGTGTGTCAACGACCTGGGATGCAAAGTTTGTATTTGAGTCTGATGATCCTTAAAACTATGTTATAAATATTGTTAATGCAATGAATTACACATTATCTGGGATGCTTAATTACTGCAATATAAAATGTTGGAGGGTGAACAGTAAAGAACGCTTTGACCTTGGAGATTTTTGTCTTGGAGATACTAGTTTGACTTGAAGGAATGTAACATCATGATTTCATTAGCTCTTATATAGGTAAATTTTTTTGTCTGCAAGTTTGAATTTTCTGTGTTAATTATGAAGGCATGTTATTTGAAATTAACCTGAAATTCAGATGTCGATGTGCAATAGACAAACATCAAATCAACAATACAGATATGCATGTAAGTGGATTTGTGGGTTGTCCACATTTCAAAGCGCAAAGGTATTCTGTAAGTGTTAGAGATGTGATTCTAAACAATTCATGTTCATTATTTAGCAACTTTAGCTTTTGAGAGAAAACTTGTCCATCAGAAAGTTTGATCACAAAATTTGGTTCTAGACTGCATGGAATTTATCTTGTGCACTTCTTTACAAGTACTTACTAATCCTATATATTCTACTGCCGTTAACTATTTTGATTTGGTGTGTTCCCTAGCCTCTAATGCTATATTTGTTTCTTCTATACTTTTTCCCTGATCATTTATCTCTGAAAGGAACAATATTGTTTTTTTTTTCCAAAAGGGGATCCCGTTTTAGAGGTAAGTGGCTATTTGAAAGACACGGTCCCAAGTTTGGAGAGGGAGAGAAGACTGAGATAGTAAAGAGAGACTAACTTCAATAATTTGTCTATGTTTGTCTTCAAAAACACCATTCTAATAAAGGATATGATGAAAGAATAAATCAGTGCATTATCCCATTGTTAGCTAAAGTATTTAGAACAAAGAAAACATATCCATGTATTTTCAGCTAAATGGATCAACAAAGGAAAGAATATCTTCTGAAAGATTTTGAAGGGGTTGGTCCCAACGAGTCAATCAACAACAATTTAAGAGGTGAATTTATAAGTGAAAAAAGAAGATTGAGGTTTGAGAGGATAAACAATAAGCTTTGCCTTTGCAGTAAACAACACAATTGTCTAATATATTTTTATTTGCAATTTGAGCATTACAAATTTTGGATACACTTGAATCATAGAGGACTGAAGAAGACTGAATTTATTATTTCATAGTGTGATTTTTGACTTGTATACATTTACAATAGAATTTAGAGTGATTACAATTTTTTTATTGGAAATTTAGAATTACAAGAATTGAAATGTGCTACATGACGACTAAGAGGAACAACTCTGAGCAGACAACAAATATGGAATTAAATAAAGTCCATCTTGAAACTAGAGCCAGATTTTTGAGTGACAAATTAACATTGGTGTGAAAGGAATTGGAACCAACATAAGTAATAGGAAAACCACAAATATCTGATCATGGATGTTAAATTCAAGGCATCTGTGTGATTAAACAGTGCTAATATGACTGCATTGAAGAATCTGTAAGTTTCGCCACCGAAGGAGACTGAGGAAATAGATTGCATTTGAACAAACAATGTGCTATTGATTCTGCCAATGATAAAATTCATGGAATAATTTTTATTATTTTTCTATTTTCTAATTGAAGTCTTGTATGTGTCTATGTTCTTGATTAGTTGAAGCCAGCTGAGTGAGTATCGCATTTTTGTTGCAATTTTCAGTGGTTGAATCATTTGATTCATTTTCAATATTGAATTTGAAAAATGATTTGAAAATTCATTTCTTGAAAATCAGGTGTTTCCACCTTCCATTTTCATTTCCATATCTACAAAATATTGTGGAAGAGATTATGGTTGTGCTACAAAACACTCAAGTGATATTTCAACATTTTTTATGTTAAAGAAACCTGATTTGTGACTCTTGTCACAAATTAGACTGAATGTGATTTATTGATGTGTTTTTATATTTAAAGGATCAAATAGTTAAAAGTTAAATAAGTTTTTAATTTTTGTAAAATTTTATTATTTTGTTTTTAATTTTTATAAAAAAATTTGTTAATTTTTAATACTTTAGAATTTTCCATTTTTGTTTTTGGTTCCTAATATTAAAATAACACTTGTGTATCTTTCGAATTTTTTGTAAAGAAATTGTTAAAGATTTAGAATTTAGAATATGAATTTTTAAACGTTAAAAGCTTAAAAATTTATATTTAATTAATTATTTATTCAAAATTTTAATTTTTTTTTGTAAGAAAATTGTTAAACATACCCTAAATATTACTGTAAAAAATCATTCAAAAATTCGAAAAATATACATGAGTTGATCTAAAATATTAAGGTCCAAAAATAAAATCAAAAATTTTAAGGTCCATAAATTCAGAATATATGATACAATATTTTATATTATAAAGTTTTGAAATCATTCATTCTTTTTAGTTTTCAATTTAATTTTTTTTTTCTTTTTTCTTCCTTATGTGGACAGTGTTGGTAAAGATATAAATTTCTTTAATAATACGGTGAATACAATTAGGAATCTAGATTAATAAAAATACGAGGACTAACTAGAGATAGGGTTACGCTTGCTAAAGTAAAATGATGACTTTGAAGACTTTTAAAGTACCTTTCAAAATGAGAATAATTCTTATGTGGATACAAATATTTAGACACATTTTGATAAAAAAAAAAACATTTGAATACACACAAAAATATATATTATTTAATTATTTAAAAAAATATATTTGGCTTAATTGTACTTTTGGTCTCCCTATTTTAGTTGTATTACGAAAATAGTCTCCTCATTTTATTTGTCCTTAGTTTTGGTCCCCCAAACACAATCTTAGTCCAAAACTTGAAAAAATGTCATTTTTTAATGATGTGTAAAAAAAATATGATGTAGAAGATTCAATGTGGATTAATTACATTTTAATATTATTCTAAATTTGTAAAACACATTTTCTATTTTTAAAAACAGAAATATGCCGAACATCATATACTGATATCGAACTTGGAACCCCGTAATTATTCAAGAATTTATTTACCATTTTATCTCCAGACCAAAAAAATATATAGAAATAAATATTGGGACTCAATGGTACCAATAAGAGGAACTACAACTAAATCCTAAACACTCCCAAATAAAATCTGTCTCTTCTTCATTATCTATTAGAGATGGGTGACTTAGGACTGTTCTTTTGTTTGGAATCACCCTCCAAGTCGTTTTATTTATTCATTTTATCTAAATAAGTAGATTTGACAGAGAGTTAAGTTTTGTTGTTGTTGTGATTTCGTCGTCATCTAAGTACGGCACTTTTTGGTGTTTCTGCCTTGGTGCAGCGCTTTTAGTGTTCCAGTCTATCTTGGTGTGGTATTTGTTGGTTTAAATTGACAGAATAACTTTGATTCATTACAGATTTCAATCAATGATTTGACGTCATCAACATTATAGATTCGCATGCATAGATATTCCGAACAATTGAATTTTATCATATTTGTAGACATGTTGCCGTTTTGTGCTAAATTACTATTTTGTACTATTAACCTGAATTATGTGAGTTTGTTCGCAGATTCATCCTTTTTGGTTTTAGTGATTTTAAATTTTTTATGTATCGATGTATTTTACCGATTTAAATGAATGAATATCATCATTTTTTAGTCAAGAGATAAAACTAAGGTGAAGGGAAAAAATGGACTATAATAAAACAAATATAAAAACCAACACTTACAAATTTGTCAATCCACGTGTTGTCTTCTCTATAAATATGAAACACGTAGAATTGTATTTGTCTTGTAAAGAATATATAATTCAACCATATAATTTCTAACTCCCAAATAACCTGAAAAACAACCTGCAATAGCACCACTAAAATTCATAAAAATAGCTTACAATTATTAGGGTAAAAATAAAGTTAAGAAGAGATATTCTCCTTCCGTGATGTATAGCAGTGCAAGTGCTCTTTTGGATAGACACTTGTTTTCTTTTTTTGGTTTCATAACCGCACGCATACAATATGAAGAGGTCAACTGAATAATAAATCATCAAAGAATATCCATATCTTTGAAAGGATCCAACATATATACAATTGAAACAGAGTAGTTTCACTACTATTCAACGTTTTATTACATTGGAATGAACATATACACTTTAATTGTTTGAAGAGTACAAACAGCCACACACAAAGAAAGAATCATTCCAAACATATAAGTATTATCAAAGAATGAACCAATCAACTTTTTATCTCAATAAACAAAAAAGCATATCTTAACAACGCTGCAGTTAATTAATATTAACAACGCTGCAATGCTCCCTAATCTCACCTTCAAAACCTGTCAACACTTCTAAGGAACCCATATGCACCATTGCCTTAGAAAACTTCACTCCCCAGCTTGAACCATGTTTAGCATTTCTTAACACCATTTTCCTAGTTAATCCACTCTTAACCAAAGTTTGATCTGAGGTTAATAAACCACGGTGATTCTTCAACCTCATATAGTACTTGTTGTCCAAACGAGAAGGCGTAGAAGCATCAAACACCACCGTTGGATCACCAATATCACTATTTGTCTGTGTCTGTGTCTGTGTCGGTGTTTGTGTCTGAGGTGGTGGACACTTGGATTTCAAATACATAGCAAACTCAGGATCCATAGAAGGATCTTGAGAAAAGGTTTCATTGAAAGAGTATAAACGGTTTGAGAAAGAAGAACAATGCGAAATGCCGATAGAATGAGCTCCAGAAAGTGTCACTACTAGAGTGCAATGCATGGTGTGCCACTAATCACATGGCCTCTGTTTGCTGAGCAGAGAATGAATGCGGTTTTGTTGAACGAGGGACTAAAAGTAGGATTGAGGCCAAAAGTTAATGAAAATGGCATAGTGGAAAAGGTAGAAGTTGCTGAAGTGATCAAGTGTTTCATGGAAGATGAGAAATTGCGCAATATGAAGAAATTAAAAGAAGCTGCTACCAATGCACTCAAAGAAAATGGATCTTCTATAAAGATTCTTTCTCAATTAACACTCAAGTGGAGAAATTTGGCGAAGGAAACTAACTTCAAGGAATGTTTTACTGAGATTGTTGTTTTTTAACCATTCTAATATTATGTCTATGTTAGACATAAGTCCAAGTGATTAAGCCCAAGTTTATGTAATTGTATGTTGTGTCTTTAAATAGAATAAGGAGCTGTAAAACATTCAAATTCAGCAGGACCGGTTTTCATATCCAACCTATAAAAGGTTAGGAATCCTGCTATAAATATGTAATATCCAATAAAGACTGCACAACAAGTATATTTAAGATAAGACAACTGTGAAATAAAATGTCAAATAAGCATGCTACAATACAAGATGATCTCATTCCAAATCAGAAATTACATAAGGAGCCTTGAAGCCAAGAATCGACACAATGATTGGCTTTTTCATTGCAAAGCAGAAAAGGTAAAAACAACAAAAGTAATACAACAAATATCCTGATAAAAAGATTCCATAAAGTAATACAGCAAATATCCTACACTAAATTTCTCCACTTGAGTGCTAATTGAGAAATAGTCTTTGTAGAAGACCCATCTTCTTTGAGTGCACTATTGGCAGCTTCTTTTAATTTCTTCATATTATTGCACAATTTTCTACCTTCTTCCCCTTCCATGAGACACTTGATCACTTCAGCAACTTCTACCTTTTCCACTATGCCTTTTTCATTAACTTTTGGCCTCAATCCTACTTTTAGTCCCTCGTTCAACAAAACAGCATTCATTCTCTGTTCAGCAAACAGAGGCCATGTGATTAGTGGCATGCCATACATCACACTCTCAAGGACTGAATTCCAACCACAGTGACTCAAAAACCCACCAACTGAACTGTGACTAAGGATTTGAATTTGGGGTGCCCATGATGGAATCACCAAACCTTTCTCCTTAGTTCTCTCCAAAAATCCAGATGGTAAAAATTTCAAAGGATCAACATCATCATCTTGTGTAGAAAGATATGCAGCATTGGCTGAATTACTTGGTGCTCTTACAACCCATAAGAATCTATGATTACTCAATTCCAAACCAAAAGCTAGCTCAACAATTTGTTCTTGTGAAAGTGTACCACCACTTCCAAAAGAAACATACAAAACTGAACAAGGTTGCTGTTTATCTAACCATGTAAGACACTCCTTGCCATTACCATCATCACTACCAGATTTAGTTCCTGTTTGGATGATGGGTCCAATAGGATACACAGCAGGGTTGCCACTTCCTTCTTCTATCAGTGCTTTTATAGGACCTTTTTCAATTTCTAGGAAGCTATTAATAAGAATCCCATCAACACAACGATACCTTTTAACACGTTGGAGTAAAAATTTGTAAGCTTGACTTGATCTATCTTGAGCTGGGGTATAGAGATCCCTGCCATGGAGTGGTATGCAACCTGGTATTTTAATAGGCTCTGGTAGCTCTCTATACTCGCACGATGTTTCCCGTCCAATTTAGGCAAATAGAAGCTCAAAGACAGTGTAGTAGCTGCTCCAGGGTAGTATATATAGGATAACATGTTGAACTCCTTAGCCAAATCTAGTGCTTCAATGGCAAAAGTGTCATCCACCAAGGCCACAAAGGGTGTCCTTAAAGTTAAGGATTTCAAGGCCTTATGTATAGATGGCAATGAATGAGTGACTGTGAGCTCAATTTGCATTTCTAAGGGGAGTCCTTGTGGTAGGTCATTGGCGTGCACCGATGGAAGAAAATTACAGTTGATGTTTGATGGAAGAGTTTGAAGGATGGTTTTTGAGTCACTTGGGAGAGACCCAAGTGAGGGAATGAAACATGTGACATGAAAGTGTGGATGAAGGTGAACAAGTAGCTTGGAGAATTGAAGAATAGGGGTTATATGGCTATATCCAACACCTGGAACTACTGCAATGTGAATTGTTTTCTCCATGGAATTTTTCTGTTAAAGGAAAATAAGAAACTGAACTTACATATCTAACCTATACATGTGCTACAACAGCCACATTGTATATATGCTTGGGAAGTTTGAAAATGATGAATAAGAGCCACAAGTGTCGATAATATATTTGTGATAACAAATATAATGGTTCCTATTTACTCAACACTTTGTCCGAACAAGACATAGGGTGAGGAGAAATCATTGGAAAAATGAGAAGGGAGGGGAAAAGTACAGTTGGCTAATGATTTATCTTACTCTTTTATGTTTTTCATTAAGTATGGATGCTCTCATCCACATCTTCAGTCAATAAAATGAAGTGTTTTGAAATAAATTTGATGTGTCACATCTCAACTCATAGATAAAGAATTAATCTATATCTATGGCTGTGATTTTTAAGCATGATCCTGTATTCACTCCTGTTAATAATGATAAACATATAAGGGAGGAAGATGAAGAAAAGAGAAAGACAAATAACCCAGTAGGATTTCATAAACTAAATGAACAAAAAGCTTAATGTGGTAGGGTTACAATAAGTATATATATAGAAGAGAATAGAAAAGTCTAAAATACCCTTACTGCTAATATATAATAATATTATATAATATCTCCCATCAAACTCACTATGTATTAACATGGAACATCGAAAGTTTGTCAACCAAAAAACGAAAACGTTTAATGGAATGCATCTTTGTGAATAAATCAACAATCTGTAAGGAAGATGAGACAAACGGTAGATTAATAGTTCCATGCTGAAGATGATGACGAGTAAGATGACAATCAATCTCAATGTGCCTGGTGCGTTCATGAAAGACTGAGTTATGAGCAATTTGAATAGCACTTTTGTTATCGCAGTACATCGAAGTTGGCTCAAAAAGAGAGATACCCATATCAGATAGAAGTGAGCGCAACCAAATTATTTTAGCAGTAGTGGATGCCATAGCACGATACTCAACTTCTGTAGAAGAGCGAGAGACAATGTCTTGTTTCTTACTCTTCCAAGAAATAAGAGAATCTCCAAGAAAGATATAGAATCATGTGGTGGACTTACGATATGTGATGTCACCAGCCCAATCAGCATCATAATAAGCACGTAACTCCAATGAGTACGATGACGGAAAGATAAGGTTATGAAATTGAGTTCTTCGAAGATAACGAAGAATACGAACAGCTGCCCAATGGACTGTAGTGGGAGAGACAACAAACTGAATGACAATATGAATAACATAAGTAATATCAGGTCTGATAATCGTAAGATACACTAAGCTGTCAACCAAAGTACGGTACAAAGTGGGATCTGGTAAAATAACACCATCCGAGGGAGCATATTTCACATTCAACTCAAGAGGAGTATCTGTTGCTCTATTATCAGAAAGACAAGCCTGTTCAAGAATGTTAGCAATGTAATTGGATTGAGAAAGAAGGCAGCCTTTAGGAAAGTAGGCAACTTCAATCCCCAAGAAATAGCGAAGAGTTCTCAAGTCCTTCTTCTCAAACTGTTTGGCTAACTGCAATTTCAACTCATTGATTCCACTAACATTATCACTAGTAATAATCATATCATCAACATACAAAGAAAGTATAATGCGACCATAAGTGGTAAACCTTATAAACAATGCAGAATTATGTTCACTAGAGCGAAAACTAAGAGAAGTGATCATAGAAAAGAATTTCTCAAACCAAGCTCGAGGAGCCTGTTTAAAACCTTAGAGAACCTTTTTTAACTTACACACTTCCCCCTAATTATGAGAAACTCCTTGTGGAGGGACCATATAGACTTCTTCATGAAGCTCACCATTTAAAAAAGCATTATTGACATCCATTTGAGAAATATGGCATTGATGAATAGATGCAACTGCAATAAGAGTACGAATAGTGGTCATCTTGGCTACCGGAGCAAAAGTTTCTTCATAATTTATACCATATTGTTGAGAGAAACCCATAGCAACAAGACGTGCTTTATAGCGCTTAACCGACCCATCAGACTTAGTTTTGATCTTGTATACCTAACGAGACCCAATAGCACGCTTACCAAGAGGGAGAGGTATTAATTCTCAAGTATCTGTTTTGTGCAATGCAAATAGTTCTTTTGCCATAACCTGTTGCCAAAGAAGATCAAGAATAGTCTCTTTATAAGAAGATGGCTCATGCAAACGGTGAATAGAGGTTAAGAAAGAAGCAAGCGAAGCTGAATAAGTGGAATGGACAAAATCAGGTAACTGGGTAGACTTACGGTGACGAGAGGGGTAACGAGGAGGCGGAGACAGACGATCAACAATCGCAGGAGGTGGTTGGACAGCCGGGGGGACAAGAGAGATGTTATCATGTTGAGTAGTAATACTTGTCCTACAATTCTCAACATTACAATCACTAGAAACATTATCATTAGGACCAAACGAATCAATATGGGTTAGTTCTAAACTCTTAATAATCTAAGAATCAGAGGAAACAGAGTAAAAAGGGATGTGCTCAAGAAAAACAACATTACGAGAAACATATAGTTTACTTGCATGAGGATCATAACAACAATAACACTTTTAACCATCCCCATAACAAAGAAAAACACATATGGCAGACCGAAAAGACAACTTATTGCGCTCTACTTGTGGACGAAGAACAAAACAAGTAGAATCAAAGCCTTTCAGATAATAGTAATCAGGGATAAAAACATACAATTTTTCAAAGGGAGACAAACCTGATACGATAGACGATGATGTTCTATCAATAGCATGAACAACATTGACATGTGATTGACTTGAGGAGATATATGGAACGAGATATACCTGACAGACTTGAGGTGTTTAAATCTTTAGAAGAAGTGGTAGACATGACATGTGATTGAGTGGCAAGAAGTTTTTAAAATATCAAATATTTGGAAAACAGCCTTAGATGAATATACAGAACTAGAACTAGAGCCAATGGTAGGAGGAGCAAAAGCAACAACATTGGACGATGGCCCCTAAAATTCTTCTTATGTGTTTCTCCAATTTTGAACAATGTGCTTTCCAATGACCTTTTTCTCTGCAAAAAGCACATTTATCATTACCAAGCCCAACCCTCCATTGAGATTTTCCTTTTTGAACAGGAGCAGCAAAAACAGATGGAGGAGTTGAGAGAATTCCCTCATCTAACACAACATAATGAGTTTTAAGTCTGATTTCTTCTGCCAATAATTCACTGACTACTGATTCAACATTAAAAATAGTGGAACAATGCAAAATGCGCCCACGAAGACTCTCAAAATCATCACGAAGAGCCATCAGAAACCAAACCAGACGTTGCTTCTTTATCTGATCAATGTACGCTTTGATAACTTTCAACTCAGTTGATTCCATAAAAGTCAATTGATCCCACAAATTAGTCATTGCCGAGTAGAATTCTTGAATTGTAATATTGTTCTGCTTAAGGGCCCTAATATCACTTTCCAATTGATAACGTTTTGCAAAGTTAGACTGAACATACAAACATTTCAAGTTATCCCAAATCTCTTTAGCAGTATTATATTTTGCTAGTTGCACTCCGATAGACAACTCAACAAAATTATTAATCAAAGTAATAATTTTTGAATTACTAACATTTCATGTTTTCAAATATTTTGCATATTTAACTTCATCCCTTTTATCTGTAGACTTAACATAATTCCATCAACATAACCCTACATATCTTTTCCAATCAATTTTTTTTATCGCATAACTCCAATAAGAGTAATTATGTCCATTCAGGTGGACACTAACAGCTTGAAGAGAATCATCTTTAGTGTCAGTCATAACAAATAATAACAGTAAAATACGACAAACTCAATCACTTAGACAAAATAAATTAAGGATAACATGTCAGTAGCAAAGTCAACCAACAACCAAACAAAATCGTGCCGAAAACAGAAGAGCAGAACCACGTTAGAAACAGAAAAAGAGAATGGCGCCAGTAACATAAAAACAGAATCAAGTTGGAAACAAAGAGGTAGAATCGGGTTGGAAACGGAGGAAGCAAATCGATAACAGCCGCAAAACAAGTCGCACAAATTTTTTTTATTCCACTAAGTTGTGGACCACCTTACAGTAGATTCCAAAATCAATCAAAGCTATTTGATACCATGTTAACAATAATAAATATAGAAGAGAGGAAGATAAAAAGATGAGGAAGACAAAAAACCCACTAGGGTTTCATAAACCAAATGAACAAAAGCTTAGTGTGATACGGTTACAATAAATATATCTACAACAAAATAAAAAAGTCTAAAATACCTTTACTACTAATATATAATAATATTATCTAATAACTCCCCATGTGTAAACCATGTCTTATAAAAATATGGGAACAGCAAGGGATATGATGGAGTTAATATAGGATTTACCCTTCAACATCCAGGGTCCGTTAAGTCTAGAAACTCATTGTTAGCTTCTAAAAATTGAAATGTAATTGATCTTTCCAAATAAATATAAAGCGAGAAATGTAATTTTTATCACAATAAAATAACAAAATGGTTATGAAATCAACAAAAACCAATAGGAATTGACTAGCACAGACAATATTCATATTGTTACTATTTCTCATGAAGGCCTTTTCAAAAAGAACAAATAAAAATCTCATCTGCATGATTTAAAGCCAAAATAATATTACACACATAAAAACAAGAAAAAGAAAAGTATCACTTGAATTTGGACCTAACAAACCTAACATTGCCCTATATATTCATCTTATAACTCCTTCAAGGATAGACTGTCGTGAAATTCTTCTGTGCAGATCCATACACTCAGTACCTTCAATTCAAATCCTCCCAAAAAAATCGATACTCTGGCATAAACGCTACAACCAAATGACCATTCAGAAACTTTTCTTGAGGAATGATCCATTCCTAGGTGATATATTTAAACATATAACAGCCAGCATATTATGAAAAAAAAAATAAACTCAAGAACATGGAAGCTGGACAACAAGCAGTAATAATGGAGAAGTCGAAAACCCAGAAACTAATTAGATTCATCCAATATTTCAGAGACCAACTTGTTTAGTATTGAATGGAGAACAAAGCTGAAAGAAAGTGGCATAAATAGTAAACCTCAGAAGCCACTGCTGGATGATGGATTTCCAGATCTGAGACCTGAAGTCGATCCATTGCTTGTTTTGCTGATGATCCCTTTCCCAAAATATTCAGCAATGACCGAAAACCCATCTTTGGAGTTCTTAACTTTCTGGAAAAACCTGTCCTGATCCTTAGAATTTTGCTCTAAACTTCTTTTCGTTTCTAAGACAGACCTATATTCTTGGGCACACTCAGGGCATTCTTTTTCGTTATCGCCAAGACACCGCAAATGGAATGAGTGCATGCACATGAAGTGCACAGCAGGCAGATCTAGGGTGAAAGTGCATACCGTGCACTTGCTAAGCTGAAAAATCCTCGCGTTTGTCCTAAGATCTAGAATTTCTTTTCTCATCGTTTGTGTGTCATCCTGCACAGAAAGAATAGCAAATAACTAAGATTACCACTGCAAACTCGCTTTAGGCAAGGATTATTTTAATAGATATGTTCGACTATTTGAGAAATATTTATAAACAAAAGTAATTATGTAAAATAAATTATCATTTCTTATAAAAATAATCTTTTGTATATGCCAATTGATCATCACTACACATATCTCTGCTTTCATATTAAATGATCAAAATCACCCAATGGTCAATGCTCTAATTTCAATCTAAGTGTTTTTCATTCCTTCACTCAGCATTCAAGCATGACAAATTTCGATATCTCCATTTTCTATTCAATATCCAAATGATCCAGGAGTATCAGAAACTATTTTGGGAAGAGAAAAATGTTGCATGTGATACAATAGACAAAACACTATCTATGTATGCTTATACTAGATTCTTAATGCTAATAAAATAAGGAATCAAATCAAGAAATATGGAAACCACCCCAAAGAGATCATATACTATAAATTATTCTAAAATGCAATAATGATATTAAGAAATATTTATCATATATTCTAACACATAATTATAATATGTCTCTAATCCTTTTTTGTTATAATTTTTTTCTGCTGTCTCAATATTAGTTCTTTTGATGGAGTGTAATTTAAAGTATTGTTCCTGCTGGACTTCTTCAATCAGAGGATAAGGATGAAAAAATAGATATTCCTGAACCAGCTTCCAATGGACGTTTTTTGAAAGAAGAAAAAAGCTTCCTGCATACCTACAACCATTGTTCCATTGTTTGTATATTCTTAAAATGTAAACTGCTTCAGCTTTAAAAACCAGTCTTATTGTATGGAAATCATACTTTTGTATTCGTAATTTAACTATATCAGGAAACAGAAAAATGGCTATTTGTTATATTATATGCAATGCAAACAAGATGGATGGACAGACAAATACATCATATACTATCAAATAAACTTAATATCCAACCGTATTCCTAAGGTAAAAAGAACTGACCTGGTATTTCTCAATAGCTTGTCGGTCCTCCTCAATCATCTTTGATTCCTGCTCAAGCTTCCGAGCAATGTAATCCTTGATCACAGAAAGTGTGAGGCAAGGATTTCTTGAAAGAGTTTGAAGGACAATTATGGGGGGCAAAATATTATCCCTCTCAATGTAATTCAAAACTTCTTTTACTTCTTTGGAGCAATCTTCACCAAGCTCACCAAAATATTTGAGTACATCTGCCCAAAGAGATGAATCCCCTCCTTTAACTGAATCGCCCAGTCTTTTGCAGCATGCAATTAATCCCTCATGATCATGCGCCTGCATGTAGCATGCGATTACTTCCTTATAGAGTTTCATCTTTTCATACAAATACAAAAGCCCGTTTTTGAAAACATTCATTTCGCATAGTATAATAGCTAAATCAACATCATAAAGTGGATGTTCTGCCTCTGGAGGCCATGCACTCTTAAGCATGCGTAGTCCCTTTTCACGCCTTTCAAGACGGTGCTTTTCCTTTTCTGAACTTTTGTGATCGGCAATAGTTCCATTGGACTTGGCACTTGAACTCAAAGTTTTTTGTGATGCTACATTAAGGTAATCTGCACCCTCATTAACTTGTGATACTGAAGGAAAGTTCAATTCATTGGATATATACAACTCTAATAGGGTATTGTTAATCTCCACCTGAGCAGGTGAGTCCTTGACCTTATTGGTATATTTTTCAAGAAAATCCATAAGGGACTCAGGGTGATGAACAAAGATGCTGAGAAAATCAACAGGAGATGGCAACATAGACACGTACGCACCATTTGATTGTCCTCTTTTGTCACCATCATCTGTGCAAAGCCTAATGAGAATCTGAATCGTCTCCAACGGCTTGTGCTCTATTAGAATTTTACCATACTCCTTTATTGTCATCCCTGCCTGACTCGATTCAAGACTAGAAATATATTCCAAGGCCTCTTCATAACTACCAAGATCTTCAAGCAAGATTTTCAAGTACCATTCGTGCCTCCCTGCCTTCTTTGCAACATACATTGCATGCTCATGGTAATTGGCAGCACGGCAAACCCTGATAGCTGTTTCCACATCAAACTTAAGTTCCCCAATGCTGTCTTCACTTTTGATGAACAGATTCAATTTTTCAACATCTTTCAATTTGGTGTAACAGTTTAATAGAAGTGTGGTGTGATCTTTAGAAGCAAGACCCTTCTCGTGTAGCTTTTCCAAGTAATTTGTGAGGTTGTAGATTCTCTGAGCATCCAAAAACTTCTGAATCACATAAGAAGGTTCAAGGTGACCAATAGTATGTATGTACTGGGCCATCGCTTCATCGTAGTCTTGCTTGCTGTATAGATGATCTCCATATTTTCTCAGCACTTCAGAAGTAGCTGCGGCATCGGCTTGTTGAGTCTGAACAAGATTGATTGCTACAGTATATAGGTTTTTCTTGAATAACATGTCTAACTTGCTTTCCATATCCTTTTCCCCAATACATAAAGCTGATTTGTCAGTCGTTATGAGTATGATGTTACCCCATTCATACAGCATATGAGAAACTTCTTTAACCAACGCACTGTGGGCTATTAAACGATTCTTCAGGTCATAGATGTTGAAAGTTTGTTTTCCTGTTCTTTGATCCGCAATAACACACAAAAGGTATCCACGAAACCATCCTACGAATTTCTTTTCTCCCTCAAACGCCCAACAAGGACCACGCCCGTCAACTTCATAAAAATATACTGCCTCTGGACGACCAATTATAAACTCCTGTTCATGTTAACATACAGAAACATTAAGCATTTAGCGAGCATATGCTTGTGATACTATATAAAAATAAATTGAGAGCAAGGAATAAAGGTTTCATACAGAACGGTCACTCATCGCAACACTGTTTATACCACATCCAATCTGATCAAGGGTTTGCCTTCTTGGTGGTTGATCGTGCAATGAAAACAAGCTCACAGAACTTGGGGTTACTGCAAACAACTGAAGTGATTGACCGTCCACCCTAAACCCAAGACCGGTGATTGAGGAAAGAGTTTTCTCTGAATGGTTTTCCACTTGAAGCTTGAAACGGGTGATACGCTCACGTGCAATGTCTCCTTTGATGCAGTAAATAGAACCGTTGTCTAAGCCAATAGCTATGAGTAGTATAGGCGGCACTTCCTCTAAGACTATAAAAGATGTAATCTGCAGTACACCATGGTTCCAAAATCATTAAAAACGGGGTCGAAATAATCAAACTGTGTTATTAACCAGATTTACCATAACAATATATTAATATCATTTCTCTAAAGATAAATTGTAACAAACATGCATAATAGTGCCATTACCGTTGCCTCAGGAAACTGATTAGTGAATATACGCAATATCCCAACACAATCAGGACTCGCCTTGCTCGAACTTTCAGATTGCATCTTATCTAGGTCAAAAACCTTCAGGCACAAAGCCGATTGCTGAGGAGTGAGTTGTTCATCTTCCCCAATCGTTACCAAGAAGTTCCGTTGCTGATTAACCAACAAAGAAAAACACACTCTTTTAATTTCAAATCAAGATCCCTAGAAAACATTTGAACAGAAAATCTTCACCAATCTTTTCATTTTAACAAATATATATACGCGTGTACGCCTCTGTTGTGCTGACACCTCTAATTGAAGGTGTGTCCCAATGTCTGACACATATCGATGTCGGACACCGATACAACACTAACACCTTGATTACAATCAATAAATTAATTTTCTCAAAGTATTACCATAATCGACATGTTAGTGTCAGGTCTGTTGATGTGTCAGTATCTGTGCTTCATAGGTTGTGCACACCTACATATTTATATATGGTACTAAACCCTATAATTCTTTCACCAATTTTCACAATAAGAACAATGAAAAATGAGATTTTGGATAATTCTAACAAATGAAGTAATCAAAAAATTTCAAATTGAAACAAGTAACAATTACCAATCAAAATCACAAACCCATTTACCCAAAACAAACAAACAATTCCAACACTTGAAACACAACCAATCAAATTCTACTTTCTACACACACCCATCTCTCCCAAATCAATGTCCATCCTCAAAAACTACTCATCAAGCAACCAAACACAAAAAAAAAAAAAATTGTCAAAAACCCACATACATCCCCAATTTCAATTCCCCAAACACGAAAAAACAAACAAATTGAAAAATTGAAAGAACCTTGAGCTGCTGAAGAAAGAGAACAGAATTGGAGTGAGGTTGAAAAGAATAATTGAACTTAAGTCCTCGATCGAACAAGCAAACGGTGCCATCATCAAAACCAGTTACCACTTTACCCCTTCCGCTCGAACAGCACTCGATTTTTCTCTCTTTCTCTTTCTCCTTCTCATTGATGTCTTCTTCTTTTTCTTCTTCATCTGGAATTGTGCATTTTGCAGCGTACTTCTCCTCGAAGAACTCGAACTTCCTCCATTGATACATCACGATTCACGATCGATCGGAATCGGAAGGAATTCTTCAAAAAATTGGGGTTTCGATCATATCATAAAGTTTTACAATTAATATACATGTAATTGAAGCTATATGATGCAAACACGTAATTGAAAATTTGAATACAATATCACTCTTTCTGCATTTGTGAATTTGTTTTTGCCAAACTTTCTTGTAATTCCCGATTAACAAATAAAATTATTGTTTGCGAGTACATAAAAAATATAAATTAAAAATCATAATCATAATTAATTTTTTTATAATGATAGTCATATACTTTTAAAATTAATTATATTAGTTTTAAATAAAAGTATATCTCAAATATTAAAAAATAAAAAATATTTATGTCATCAATTTAAAAGAATACACGATAAATGGTTAAATAAATTTTTAGTTGTTATAAAACTATTGTATTTTCCAATTTAGTTTTTATAATTCTTTTTGCTATCCTAAGAAATATCATTGTTTTAAATTTTAGTTTATATAGTATAAACTAAAATTGAAAAATGTGATATTGTAAGAACTAAAAAATGTAAACAAAATTTATATAAATTAAAAATAAAATACAATAATTTAATAAGAATTATAAACTTATTTAGTTATGTGATAAAATATAGAGGTATACAAGAATGAATATATATATATATATTAGGATAAAGATATAATAAATTTTTATAATATCATTTGTTTAATGATACACACATGGTGACTAAGGAAATAACATTATTTTAATATATATATTTTTTGGTTTACATCTCATAATCATATAATTAAATATATATTATATTTAAATAATAAAATTACTTAAAATAGTTATATATATTTTTGATCAGGTCTTATTAAAAAATGAATAAACAACTACTTTCATTTTTGAACGTGACATACACTTTAATTATGGTCTTTAAATCAATGAAAAACAATTTTAACTCCTTTAATCCATCATCCGTTAGCCAATATAGTCCTCAATATCAAATGTAAACTACTTCTGTTATAATATATTAAAATAGACTCCCACATACACATTATTCAATAGTGCCATTTCATTCAAATATTAGCAACTCAACAAAAATCTTATGTGGCACGTCTAAAAGAAGGTACTATTTCATCCTCCCTCTTCCATCCTCCTTATTATTCCACCTCTAATTTGCTTTAACACACGTTTAACTACTATTATTATTATTTAGCATTTAATATTATGTATAACTATTCATGTGTCATGAGTTACAAATTAAAGTACAATCAATATTAGTTACTCAACACTCATTGCTCCTACATCATTATTGGTAACAATTTTTCTATGGTTTTAACTCCAATTAATATATTGGTCATTTTAAATGCTTCTCAATAAATATATAAATGACAACAATTTGTGAAAATTATTCTGTATCATATATTATTTATGTTTATTTATAAATTGGAAGACAATGACAGATATAATTTGTGAAAATTATTTTGTATCATATATTATTTAAATGGTAAATTAAGAAATTATTTGTTTTTTTACAGAGATCTTTTATGTTGTCAAAATTTTTAAAAATACTATATATTTGAAGTTTCTAAATTTGTTTTACTTTTACTCAACAGTACATACACGAGAGTTGTTTGTGAAAATTCACAAGTCAGATTGTATAGAAGTCTCATACGATAGAATGAATAAATACCAAATGAAAAAAATCATTTATATATATATATATATATATATATATATATTTTTTTTTTTTTCTAACAATATTTTGACAATAAATTTAGATGTGTTCTTTCACTTTTTATATTTTATAATAAGAGAGCAACTAAAGTTAAATTAAAAGATTAGTTACAACTATTTTTACTCCGATTAAAATAACACTTATTTTTTCATTTATAATTCTATTTTTCACTTTGTATTCTCCATTTTGTGTCATCATCTAAATGTCCCAACTTAGATCAACTTCATGCTCAATCATTTTAAAATTATAATTACATGACAACACAGGTAAAAAAAAGTATGACTAATCTAATTTTACGGTAGATAATTAAATATATTAATATTTATTAAAATACTTTTAAGATTATTAATACGAAATATAATTTATGCACTTTGTTTGTAGGATGGTCTTCACTATGGGTTTATTTGAAAAAATAATAATTATTTTTTATTTTATGCATCCTAACCACACATTTGAGAGAATGATTTATTTCTTAGTTGAACATTTGAGAGAGTGATGAATGCTTAGCAATGAATATTTCTTTAAAATAATGTAAAATTAGAAAGATGTAAATTTTAATAGATTATTGATTAACATATTAATTTTAATAGATTATTTGATCTATCATATAGACCATAAATGATTAATGGTTAATATACTATTGACTTTATACTTATTACTACATTTTAATGCGTATATATTTTTTACATAATATTATTTTTATTCTATTTTCTCATAATCTTTAATGAATGAAATGTGATATAAAATATTAAATTATAAATCGGTTTATCAAACATTTTAATATTTTTTTATTAGTTTCAAATCCTATTCATTTATTAAAATATAACTAAATTTTAACAATAATAATTCAATCAGTATAATTTAATATATGAATTAGTTGCAATTACGATCTCCACAAAAATCTACATATTCCCAAATGTGTGTTTATAAACGCATATATAACAATTACTCAAATAAATTCACTTGAAAAAAATACTCTACAAACAAAATCAATAAATTATATTATTTTTAAAATTTTAAAATCTTATTCACAATAATACTAATATATTAAAGTCTATATATACTGCGCAACACGCAGGCCGTATTCTAGATTATAAAAATAATTTGAAGTTTATAATACTTGAATTGACAATCATATTTACAACATCTTAGACTATTGATGAAGCTAATTTCATTTGTATTATTATGTTATTTTAATTTACTAAATAATATATTTATTTGAAACCATTAAAACTTCAATTTACTATGAGGCTAATTTTTATCTAAATAGTAATAATATTATTTCATTTAAATATTTTTTAAATAATCATATGCATTCCAAGCCTTTCGAAAAATAAAAACTTAATAAAAATGTAAAATGAACTCAACCATAACAAATAAACACAATGAAATTTATACTCACTTAAACATCATAAAATAGACCAATGAACAAAAAAAATATTGAACTATAATCGTAGGACTTTACCCCAAAGAGAATCCTTCCAAAAATTCTCAAAAGCTTGAGTTAACTCAAGCCAATGAGGGGGTTTGGAAATAGTTTTCAACCAGCAATAGACGCGCCTCGGTTATTACCTCACTAGCTGCGTCATTGCCCCAAGCGCAAAGATGGTTTCTATCGTAGATAAACTGTTTTTTTTTATATAACTTCGAAGCTCATATATTTCTCTTATTAGCAATGTGGGACTACAAAATTTTGCTTCCAAATCATCATTCATCACTCTTTGTCTTAAACGAATGTCCATTATTACTTATTCCCCATTCTTTAGATTGAACAAAAAGCTACAAAAATCCAATTATTTATTACGTGTATACGAAGTTTTGTACAAGGAGTTAGATGATAAAATGTCTATTGACATCAAAGAAAAATAAAGACAAATTATGGGCATATAAAATTCATAGCAGACACAAGTTTTTTCAAATAGTACTATTGTACATTAAGTTACATGTTTGTAAAATCCTATGTTGTTCGGAAGCAATTAACCAAGACAACAACAATGATATACATATACTCTAAATTTTCATACATCAAATCAACACTTTATTTTACGTCTATCTTTCTCTTTCTTTCATATGATCAACATATCATTTATATCATATTATTATTTTTATCTCTTAAGATGTATACATTCCTATGAGTGTACACCGAACATTTTTCATATTATTTATATTTTCTTTTTTACTCTTTGGTGTCATATTATGTTTTAATGCTTACATAAGGAAGTAATAATATGATCTTTATTGACCTTTTCGTTATTAGATAGAATTTAAGACCTTAAACACTGTGTTGCACTGAATAAGCCCAAGAGAGGAAAAATGATTTAGAATCAATCAGCATGTATATCTACATAATGAATTTGGAATTCCGAAGCAACACAAAGAAATGATTCTTTGGAATCAAAAGGCACTTGTAACTTGTAAGAGTTAAACTTAAACGTAGAATTCATACCTGTCAAAACGGGCTACCCGGCCCATTTAGGGCCGACCCTAACGGGTTGCGGGCTTCTTCGGATCGGGCTAAAAAGCCCTATTTTAATATGGGCTGTTAAAATACTACCCGAGCCCGGCCCTAGACGGGCCGGGCGGGTAGTCCGCATATTTTTTTTTAATTTTTTATATTATATTTTTAATTTTCTTGCGACTCTTTTAATTTAAAAATTTTCTTCATGCCCATTTAAAAACAACTTAGTTCTACGTATGTCGTATGCCGTATGCCGTGTGCCCGTGGAGTGAGATGAGTGAGACTGTGAGTTGTATGTGAGAGTGCCGTCACATTTCCCTTCAAAATAGGGTTTGTACTTTGTTGTGTCTTTGTGAATTCTTAAAAAAATTGGAACCGGCCCAATTTAATTTTTGTTTGTTCGGGCCTTTTTTTTTAAGACCAATTTTACTTTTTTTATTTTTTTAAAATTGATTATGCGGGCTGCGGGCTACACGGTACCCATACGGGTTAATTCTAATGGGTAACGGGTTTATTCGGACCGGGATCAAAAGCCCTGAAAAAATTCGGGCTGAAATTTTTAGGTCCAAGCCCTATGTTTTAGCGGGTTGGGCGGGCCGGCCCATTTGGACTAGCCCATTTTGACAGCTCTAGTAGAATTGGCATAATTTAAGTTGATAGTGTTAAGACAATATTTGGTACTTCAACCATCTCCCAAATAGTGTAAATCGTCCTTATAAGCCATTTGTAGAGATTGGTAGGATAATGATCAAAAACCACATGTACATGCAAACCAAGAATTTAACTTTTTTAAAAGAAATGTTGTTACTAGAATGGAAGGGGCCGCACAAACGCAGGCCCCCACTGCAACAAATTATGATGTAGGCTCCACCACATGGGTAGACCTTAGGCTAGCACCTCTTCTAAGTGCAATGAAGGTCACTTGCCTAGGCCATGGGCCATCTTGATCACCCATTGACCCCATCCAGGTAAGTATATTGGAAGGACACACACACTTCTCTTTTATACTTCTTTCTCCATACTATTCACTATAAATATTCCAATGTGGGACTTCAAAATGTATTTTGTTCACTATTGCAGAATGTATTTACTCTCCCTCCAAAAAATTTGGTGTATTTAGCATTTTTTTTTTTTTGTGAAAGTGTGTTTAGCATTTTTTTTTTTTTTGTGAAAGTGTGTTTAGCATTCTTACTTTGTTTCAAAACAAAACTTGTTCTATTTGTTGTAACAAAACATTTTTTTTATACGGACATCTGTATAATGGTCAAATTTATTGATTTTAGAAGGGACCAAAGTGACAAGAAAACAATATTTCATCTTCTTTTCTTAATTCCATTCAAATTGAAGAAACCCTAACCCATTTTCATCCATTTTTGGGCTGAAGTTAGAGTATAGTGGGAAAGCTTGTACTAGAGGGTCGAGTTCAATTAGCTCAATGGGCAATAGATGGTTTCAAGAAAAAGAAAAACATGGTACCACATTGTTGTCTTCAATTTGATGACAACGAACAAACATAATAGTTCAAAGTTACACACCAATCAAAACACCATCAAAATATTCACATTCACTATTGAAACAAGTAGGAGAATTACTCAAGTGTGAGAACTTTGATGGGAGATGATGCTTAGTACAACAATGAATAGGTCAACTTGAGAAACTTGTGTGTGAGCGAATGAATAAACTTTATCTGAAAACTTTTTTGTGAAGGTTTATAACCATGTGATGATTTAAAAAATTAAACACCTCAGCAAACTCAAATGATCCATCAACATCAACCACTCCAAAGAGCAAAATCTTATCCTTTATGTTTGCAATTATTTAAAACTTTTCTTGGTCATTGCCTTATAAGAAAGGGCTGAAATATTTTATCATTTATTACTACAAAAAAATAACAAAAACTACACTAGATAGATAATTTTATTTTAAGGCAAACACTAATTGATTTATTAAAAACTTGAAAATATTACTTCCTTTATTTTACAATTTACTTTTTATTTTATATGCTATAAAATGTGCAGCATTAGTTAATGCGAGTAAAATTGAAATAAGATCTTTTAGCAAGGTCACAAGTTTGAGCTTTATAGATGAAAAATACATTATTTAGAGTGAAGACTCCACTAAAATTCTCTAACTTAGATTAGACAGCAGCAAAACAGATAAATATTTCACATCAATAATATTGTTACAAGCTTATTGTAAAATATAATTAATAAAATAATGTTTTTTTTGTTACTATTCCACACTCCCACTTGATGCTTTGCAGATGATAAATAAAATTGAGCTTGAAAAACTACAGCCACAACATTTGACAAGAAAAATGGGAATATCTAAAACCAATGAAATTTCAGTGACAACAAAAGATGAGTATGATAGAGCAAGTGAGCTCAAATCATTTGATGAAACAAAAGATGGTGTCAAAGGACTTGTTGATGCTTCTGTCACAAACATCCCTCACATGTTCTATCATCAATTTGAAACAAAAGATGATGTTCTATCATCTTCAAGCAGCATCAACACTAAACTCAGTGTTCCTTCTATTGATCTTGTTGACATATTTCATCAACAAGATCCAACAAGAAGGAAAATAGTAGTTGAGAAAATCAGAGAAGCATCTGAGAAATGGGGATTCTTTCAAGTTGTTAATCATGGAATAGCATTGAGTGTTTTGGATGAGATGAAGAATGGAGTTGTTAGGTTCTTTGAGCAAGATTCTGAGGTGAAAAGAGAATTATACTCACGTGATCCTAAAAGGCCTCTGGTGTATAATAATAACTTTGATCTTTATACTTCACCAGCTGCTAATTGGAGAGATACTTTTTACTGTTTTATGGCTCCTCATTCTCCTAAACCAGAAGATTTGCCATCAGTATGCAGGTATGTGTTAGCTATAATCTTAATTTTAGTAGAATAATTAATAGGGACATGTTTGGATTGAAGTATTTCAATTTATCTACTCATATAAGTATTTGTGAGACTGTATAGAAGAGTTTATAGAAACTGTTAATTATGACAAGTCTATAAGGTGTTTTCAGCTTGTTTTTATAAACTCTCTAGGATAGGCGCAAGTACTCAAAAGTTAAAAGATATATTAAAATAAAAAGATATTAAGCTCAATATGTTAAATCATGGTCGTGTCGAGATTTATAATATTGGATAGAATTACGGTCAAATGCAGTTGATACAGCCTCAATCGCAGTTATGAAGACATTAAAAATCTTGATGCCGCATTCTAGATTGCAGTCATGGAGTTTTTTAAGAAAAAACCTTAATGAAGATGAGTGTTGAAATTATTTTGATATTATCTTGAACTTTTTGGTTATTTCTAATATCTTAGTAACAAATTTTGAGAATAGCTGAGATTAAAGCATTAAGATACTATTCTTGTGTGATGGTTGCAGAGATATAATGTTGGAATACACAAAACAAGTTATGAAATTTGGAAATGTTTTGTTTGAGTTATTATCAGAAGCCCTTGGACTGAATCCAAATTATTTAAATGATATGAGTTGCAATGAGGGACTAGCACTTGTTTGCCATTACTATCCTTCTTGTCCAGAACCAGAATTGACTATGGGAACAACCAAACATACTGATAATGATTTTATCACTGTTCTTCTACAAGATCATATTGGTGGTCTTCAAGTTCTTCATGAAAATAAATGGATTGATGTATCACCTCTACCTGGTGCTCTAGTAATCAACATTGGTGATCTTATGCAGGTGAATTTTCATCTTTTGCTTGTGTGTCTTTTTTTGTCTATAGACGATGTGACAAGCACCACATGTTTCATGAGTTTTTATTAGATATTAGTGTAAAATTATTTCACGGACAATGCATCTTCATTAAACTATGTTTCTAATCATATTTCATGGTCTTGTTATATCATAGTATTACTTTTTTAAACACGTATGTTTATGCTGTGGCAAACTAGTAAAATATGATTAGACATCAGTGTAAAACTCGTTTACCTTGTCAATTATGTTGTCATTTGTTTTCAATTGTAAAATTGACTAATTAAACAATTTTGTTGGAAACAGCTTATAACAAATGACAAATTAAAGAGTGTTGAGCACAGAGTGGTGGCTAACCATGTAGGTCCAAGAGTATCAATTGCAAGCTTTATTAGCACAAGTCTTCAGCCATCAACAAAGCTTTATGGTCCCATAAAGGATTTATTATCATAAGAGAATCCTCCAAAGTACAAGGAAACTACAGTGCATGATTATGTTACTTTCTCCATGGCAAGAGGCCTTGATGGAACTTCTACTTTGCCATATTTCAGGATTTGAAATTTGTGATACACACAGTCACACACACACAAATGGTTTAACATGTTTACATAATTAAGAGAACTTTGTAGTATTTACTTTATTATATTTGTAAGTTAATATGATTCAAAACTTTAGTTCGTCGAGGAAGTTATATTAATATTTAGAGTTTTCCATTTTAAGAGAGTAACATTAAATTGAACTGACAAATAACAATATTGTTACGTCTTGTGTCAGGTTTAAACTCAAAACTTTGTAATTGTGTGTGAGTATATAATGATATTTACCATATCTTGTATAGACAAAAAAATGATATTTTTCATTTAGGGTATAATAAAAAAATTTAAATAAAAAGAGATAAAAATAAAAAAATATTCCAAAAAAAAACATTATATTGAATTATCACTATTGATGTTACTTACTAGGCCTTGTGCTTCAATCACATTAAGAGTTGTAGCTTATACTATTATAAATAAACTATCAATGAATTTTTGTCCCTACCATATAAATTGAAGCTTCACTACCACTACTACCATATAATATTATTATTATTATTTGATCTTATCTTTTTCCCTATATATTCATGCAATTCCCACTTTTTAATGGACTATGTATGTGCCTCAATCATAAAATATCTTTTTGACTAATCAATTTCATTTTGTCATTTGGAAGTATTGTTCTAGCTATCTTGAATTTAGACGGATGCATCCATTTAAAGGCTCTAAACTTAGACCAATGACTAATGGGGTTGGTTAACTAAACAATATTCTATTCACAAATTGTCAAGTTTCTTTTGTCTTACTTTAGCTAATTCTTTATTTTATTTTCCTTACCTTTTGATTCTCACAAAATTTGAAAATAATTATTTCAATTGGATAATAAATTTGGATAATGTCATCAATTCGATCTTGACTATAATTCATTAAATATTTTATGAAGAAAAATAATACTAACACAAAAGAAAGAAATTATTATTAATTAAAATGACACTAATTATTAATTTACAATCGTCTCAGTAGATTTGAACTTTGTCGTTAAATGTTGCAAAGTCAAGAAGTTAACGTCAAACTAATGTACAATTCACCAATTTGTTTGCGTAACACTTTGGTGTCACATTGAATAGAATTCTTGTTTTGTTTCTTCTAGTTACCACTACAAAGATAAGGAAAATGGGAACCACATATACAAATGAAATGGAAGTGATGAAATTGAGTGAACGCAAAGCATTTGATGAAGCAAAAGAAGGTGTAAAAGGACTTGTTGATGCAGGGCTTAAGAAGATACCTCAAATATTCCATCATCAACCTGACAAATATGAGAAATCATACAACACATGTCATGTTATTCCTGTTATAGACCTTACAAATATTGATAAAGATCCAAGTTTGCATCAAGAAATTGTTCAAAAAGTGAAGGAAGCATGTGAAACATGGGGTTTCTTTCAAGTTATTAATCATGGCATACCTTTGAGTGTTCTTGAGGAGATTAAAGATGGTGTTAAGAGGTTTTATGAACAGAACACACAAGTTAAAAAAGAATTGTATACTAGAGATAGAAATAAGTCCTTTATTTATAATAGTAATTTTGATATTTATAGCTCACCAGCACTTAATTGGAGGGATACTTTTATGTGTTTCTTAGCTCCTCATACTCCTAAACTTGAAGATTTTCCTATAGTATGCAGGTATGTATGTATTTATATGTGCTAGTTGAACTTTAGAACCATATTTGCTATTCTAACATAATCTAATACTCCATTTTTTACTAATTAACATTCTTATTCTTGCAGAGATATACTATTGGAATATGGTAAACACATGATGAATTTGGGGACTTTACTGTTTGAATTGTTGTCAGAAGCTTTAGGTCTGAAACCAAACCATCTAAAAGAAATGGATTGTGCTGAAGGACTAATTGCACTATGCCATTATTATCCTCCATGTCCTGAACCAGAATTGACTGTGGGAACAACCAAGCATTCTGATAATGATTTCCTCACAGTGCTTCTCCAAGACCATATAGGTGGCCTACAAGTTCTTCATGAGGATAAATGGATTGGTATAACACCTGTACCTGGTGCTCTCATTGTTAATGTTGGAGATCTTTTGCAGGCATGTTTTCTGTATTCTTATGTCTATATTAGAAGACACCGTTCATGTGTGTTTGGTTTCACGGTCCAGAGTCAAAAGTGATTCTACACATAAAAGTCTCTAGAATTAATTCTAACTTGAAGATAGAATTTATAGCTTTTGTCTTTAAACATGATTTCTATACTCAAATTCATTGTTCAATTCACTTTTATAGGAATGTCTCCAAGTATAAATTGCTCTACATTCAACTTAATTTTAACTAAAATCAATTTTTGTCACCATGATGAAAAAAATAAATGTGGCACTTATTAAACAATCAGAATGAATCCTGCATCAAGTAAAACAAACTAAAATAGGACTAAAAATAGGACTATACATGCGACAGTAATTGAAAGAGGTAGATGGTATCCCTACTGCTCAAAATTTTTGTGTTCGTCCTTGATGGATACATACGCTAAAAATAAAATTTAAGATATTTGTAGTGACTGAAAACATATGCAACCATTGTTTTTATTTGTTGTTTTTTGAAGAATCAACAATAAAAGTAAACATATAGCTGATTATTTGTTTGTTTGAATTGTAGCTTATAACAAATGACAAATTCAAGAGTGTTGAACACAGAGTAGTTGCAAATGAGGTTGGTCCAAGAATATCTGTTGCATGCTTTTTCAGCTCAGCTTATAGGTCATCCTCTAAACTCTATGGACCTATTAAGGAACTATTATCAGAAGAAAATCCTCCCAAATACAGAGAAACCACAGTTGCTGACTATGTAGCCTACTTTGAGGCAAAAGGATTGGATGGTACTACTGCTCTTACACATTACAAGATTTGAAGTATGTAATGTGGAAGAAAAAAATACTAAGATCATATAAATAAATTGAATGAGCTTGGTGAGTTGGTGATGGGGTAGTTATTCATCAATTCCACTTTGTAATATGAACTAGAAATTAATATGATGTGGTTTCAATTTCATGCAATGGATGAAATTATAAAGTATTAACATTCACTTAATTACAAAACAAGGCCATTTGCTTATGTTAGATCATTGTTTTTGTAGTAAACTTTCTTTAGCTTGAATGCTCTAGTGAACTTATCATCATGAATTAAAAAAGTAATGCAAAGAAAAGAAAAAGAAAGTACTTAATTGATTTTGGATGTTGGGCCGGCCCAAGAATGAAGCAACCCAAATTAGGGTTTTGGGCCTCAAAATTTGTTAGTTGCTCTTAAGCCCTCCTCAAAAACATGAAAATCTCCTGAAAGAGAGTTTCTTGTGGTTAAAAAGTTAGATGAAAACACTAGTGTTATTTGCACTAGTGAGTAAAATTAGGGACTAGATAAGTAATCATCTCAAAATTTTGGATCAATAAAAGGCCTAAATAAAATTCAATTTAATTATACATATATAAATAGACATATTAGTTATAGACGTTCACTTAAGTCATTTGGTTAAAATAAAAGTCTCATATTCATCCTAACCCAAATTTAAACTTAGATGTAGTGAAATTTGATTATTTTTAATTTATAAATCTTGTGTTATTTTTTTTATTTAAAAAGACATCTATATGATCTTTTCTTTAAGCCTTTAAATATATTGAATCGACCCTATTTAGATGATAGTGTATTGAATATAATTTTTTTTATATTTGAATATGTTCGCGTAGATTGAGTTGAATAATAAATTTAAAACTTTAGTAAAAAAACAATTGAAACTAAATAAAAACAAAAGTTACAAAGTACATATTGGAGATAGAATTTAATTTAGAGTAAAAAATAGTTCTTGTCAAAATTTAATTTTATGTATTTAAAGTCACTTTTACCTCACACAAAAATTGATTCCAAAATACACTTATATTATATTTACACTAATTTGATTCTGAGATATCCGAGTTAAACATTATTTATTAGGACTTTTCAGAATTAATCAATCATATACATAGTGATCATTTGCATCTTATGATCGTAGTATATGTATTAAATATTTTCAGCATAAAAGGTGTGTTTGTTATAAGGGGAGAAAGCAAATCTGGCAACTAGCTAATTTCATGGATCAAAGTGATCATCTTTTGAAACTTATTATGAATCTTGCATTTGATGTGAGTTACGTTTGCCATTTCAACAAGTAACCCTGGATTCCTAGACAATCTAAAAGAGAAAAGAAGAAACATGATTTGGTTTTACAAGTCAGCCTAAAGCATTATACTAATAGTAGTAGTAGTACATGAGAAAAGAAAATACTATTATATATATAGTAACTTTTTGAGCTATTTTGGAAATTAGAAGAGAATGAAAATTGATATACTGATAAATAGTTAGTCACATTATTATTGTTTGAACTAACAATAAATTTGAATCCAAAACACAAACACATTAAGTGAATTTTTAACAAAACATATAATCATGTTAAATAGTATAGTTTTATATGCAATATTGATCGGATCGATCCTTTAAGCAAATTATCCCTACCAAAATATGCTGAAAATACAATATTGGTATGAGTGT
Organism: Cicer yamashitae; assembly: GCA_037974755.1. NCBI lineage: Eukaryota > Viridiplantae > Streptophyta > Magnoliopsida > Fabales > Fabaceae > Cicer > Cicer yamashitae. The sequence continues at coordinate 55,129,741 of JBBPBQ010000002.1, read as the reverse complement.
ATCCATACTAATCGAATCCATCCCTTAAGCAAATTTTAGTAGCTCATCGTCTTTTTTTTTTTCATTCTAAAAGGGAGAAAAGATTCTGTTAAAAATAATCAGTTAAATTTTTCGACGGAAATTAATTATCGATAAAATTGATGGATATATACTATGAACCAATAACATGGTTACAAACAAAATTTTTATCTAAATATACTCTCTTATGTTTTAAATACAAACAAATTTTTTTTTTTTCAAAATCCAAACAAAAAGTTGAATGTATTTTATTCAGACAAAGTACATGCTCCATTTGTAACGTTTAATGAGCTATGTCTCACTTAATAAATGTTTTACTTGTAATATTTATCTATCTCAAATTATTTTTATTTTTATATTATCAATGAAGAATTATTATTATTTTTATTAATATATTCTTATTTATTTGGTTAAATAAGATTTTACATCTCAAAAATTTTATTTTTAGTTTCCATAAAAAAAGTTATATTTTTTAGTCTCTACAAAATAATTATAGAAATATTTTTAATTTATGTTAGAACTTCAACATATATTTAACCCTTTATTGTATTTTCACTCATTAAAATAATTGTCTAAATACTATTAAAAAAGGTATTTTAATTAGCAAACAAAAATCATTTTCTTATTTGAACTCAATACAACTAATTACTCCTATTTTTTTTAAAACTGCGTAAAACTCAAATCAGGCGAATACAATTGCTTTTTTCTTTTATTAGAAATTGATGCAACACCACAACGAACCTTAAATGTTAATGGAAAAATGAAAGCATAGTAGTAAATTATGAATGGAAATATAATTTTTTAGTTAACAAGTGAACGAAAAGGCACGGAATGTAGAAGTTACTAAGCAAAAAACACACTCTTTGTGTATATTAATGAATTCAACCGAAGTAACAAAAAACAGTTTCAAATTGAGATAGTACTACTAATTAAAAGTTCTTACCATCACGTTATACGTGAACATTAATAACTTGTTCCCTTTCATTTACTATAAACATTAATAATCGTTACAAAAGACTTCAAATTGAAGCAGAAGTAGGACCTTTACAATTAAAATGGTTGGTAACTACACAATAAATGAGCAACCATTAATTCCATACGTTCATCACTCACCCACATGAAACCCCTACACTACTTTACTCTTATTTATATCTTCATCGAAAAGTAGCATAAATCACCGAACAAAGCTTTAATAAAAATATATATTAAATAACCGAACAAAGCATGTCCTTTCGTTCTTTTCTCTTTGAAAGCCAAAGATTTTTACTAACCTCGCTACAATAAGGTAAAGTATATACCACTTACTAGTTGCATTGTCACATTATAATATGACACAATGCACGTAAAATCCAAAAACACGATTTTAATCTGTAACATTCTAACAGATGAAAGGAACTCAGATTTTGGTTCCTACTTTTTTGGGTGTATGAAAAAAGTAAAAACTACGCTCAGAAAATTAATTTTGCACACGTTTTTATTTTTGCCTAGATTTTCGATTTTCTATAGTACTGTAACATTTTGAGTCTTAGAAAAAAAAAATATCATTAGATAGTATTCCCTCTTGTAGAAGTTTATTTGACATACTATATAACCTCAAAACTTTCTAAGTATTGAAAACAAAAAAATCTATGTCACACTCCATATAAAAAAACTTAGACAAACATTGAAAGGAGATGACATTAGAGACAATCCATCATATTTTCCACACACACCAAATTTTTAATAGTGATAAATCTTAAATGTGATCAATGGATGTACTGAGAAAATTTTAAATCTCACTTTAAAAGGAGTTTATTATGTTATAAAGGACGTATTCAAACATGGAATTCAGTTATGTAAGAATATAGTAGTATAAGTTAAGTTTTTTGTTGGGTGCAATAAATTAAGTTTAACTTAAGAGAGGAAGTTACTATTTTTATCTCTCATAATATGGTTCTCAAATTTACACAATATAAAATAAATACAAAACTTTTATATCAATAAATCACGTAAAATTAACACATATTTCTGTAATTAAAATAAATAATCAAAATTATCAAATAGTACTAGTACTAGAACAGTTTTTGGATGTATTTTGCTTTTGCTAGCTACCGACAATGAAATAGCAGATATAGTATTGTACAAATATACACTTTGTATTTAAATAAATAAATAAATGCATTTACTTCCTATCTGTTTTTCATACTATTTTGAACGATCTAAAATATACTAATTGATTGTTCAAGAAAAATTCATATTAATTTATTAAGCATAATCCTATTATTATGAATGAAAAAACAAGACATAAACTAGTAAAAATAATCCATAATTGGCGCGCCTTTAACCAACAAGATCGAATATTATAATTCCAGAAATAATTTGTATCTTTTCATCTAATTATGATCACATTATCATACGCATTCCTATTAAAATCCATGATCTAAACCAAAAATTACTATGCCTCTCATAGTAACTATCTACACAGATTCATCGTTTGCACTAATTTTGTTCTAATTCTAAAGCCTCAAAAGGAAAATTAAAAGGGAAGCCAAATATGTTTGAAAAATATTGTAAAATAGTAAAAAAATTATATCAAAATACTAAGACATTTACCTAAGTGTTAATCTAATTTACCAATCATACCCCTGAAAGCCAACGAAACATTTCGGTAATTTCCTCACCAATTCTGTTACTTTCCACGTCATCATAATCCACAGCTACTTGAACGACGTCGTTTCTGCGACTACTTCCACCAAAGAACCTTCCAGAACTTCTAAACGACGCCGTTCGAGATGAAATAGAAGCCGAAAGTCTGTCTACGTAATCCTTCAGCCAGAATCCACTACTGCCAACTTCTCCGGCAAGTACAACGGTTTCGTTTATCGCCGGAGAATCATCTGATGTCGGAATGTCGACCTTATGATCGGAGATACTTCTCCGGTGATCATGAGTGAACGAAACCTCCGACGGTTCCTCCACGTAATAATCGAATGATCCCATGGAAAATGACCTTGCATCGCCGGCGGCATCGGGAATAGTTCCTCGGCGGCTCACATTTCCTATTTCGATTCGGAAACTATCGGAGGACGGTGATCGGAGAATTTTAGCGAGGTCTGAATCGGAGGGGAAAACGGCGGAGCGACAGAGAGGACACGAGAGATTTGAACGAAGCCACGTATCAATGCAGTCGACGTGGAAAGCGTGGCAGCAGCGAGGGAGAAGACGGAGGAGATCGTTGTTGTGGAACTTCGAGAGACAAACGGCGCAGTCAGCGGCAGCGGTGGATGAACGGCGAGTTACGGAGGAGAAAGTGAAAAGCGGAAGCGAGTCAATCAAATCAGAGGGAGGTATTATTTCCGGTGAGGTTCGGCCGCTGATGACGATCGGCGGCGGGAAAGCGTCGGGATCAGAGGAGAGACGACGGAGACATCGACGGTTGAGATGACGGAGAAGGAAACAGAGCGCAAATGAAACGATAACGGTGACGGCGAGAACCGTAACAATGATGAGAATGCTGGGACTTATATTCTGTAACGGAGATGAGCCGTGAGGTGACGGTGGTGTAACTGTTTCCGTTAGTGATTTAGAAACAGTTGCGAACGTGTGCGAAACGACGACGTTGTTAAACATTTCGTTATGGCTTAAGAGAGTGAAAGCTTTGAAAGAGAGTGTTGTTGTGTGCATGAAAGTATAAGTGTGTTGGTTGTTTGTTTTGACAACATAAGAGAGTGCACGTGAATGGCACGTGATAATTTGGTGTAGGTTAAATGAATTTAATGTTAATGTGGAAGGAATGGATTTGATTGAATGAAGAGAAGTAAATGCGTTCAGGTTTATGGAGAAGGGAGAGAGAGATACTGTTCTCTCTTTTTTCGGTGTTTATGGATGAAATTGATTCTTCATTTCTTGATTTTTTCTGTTTTAGAGTTAGCTAGATTCTTTGGTTGGGTCCCCATTTCCTTACTATACACGATTTTTGTGATTAAGTGAAAGCCCAAAACAATTCTTTTCTAAATTAATCTATGTTTATTGGGTCAATTCAAAAGCATAAATTAAGCAGTATATAATCACTTGAAATATATGTTCCTATTTTCTATAATTAAATTTCTTAGCGATTATTTGTTTTTTGAAAGCAATTTCGTATCGATTATTGAGGTAGTTAAGCTAAAACCATTTCAATTATTCCATATATAGTATAAAGCATAAACGTAGCTAGCTATCCAAATTGTAATTTCAGCCAAAATTTTGCTTTTGCACTTTTTTTTATGTATATATCACTTTTGTTATGAAAATAAAAATCATATTATTCATAAACTAGATTAAGTAATTGAATAACATATTTCATCTCGCGAGTTTTATTGAAGAAGGCAAGTGTTCATAAAGTATTTTCTATTTTAGATTGAAATATTATTTTTTCACTCAAAATTTTTCTGATTAAAAAGAAATAGAAGTGACAATTAATAATGGATTATGTTAATTCTTTCCAACTAATTATGCCGTCAAAATTGTAGCAGTAGTATATTATATTGCTCAAAGCTTATGATATTCAGCGCTTGTATATAAGCGAACAAACATTGATGGAAACATTGTTTGGCCTATTTAAGGATCGCTGAAAACATACTTGATTTTATTTCCTTTAAAAATCTCACATATTTTTGTATGTAACTGTATTTTTTATGACATAAATTATTCGGAAGTTTACTTTAGAGTCATAAAATATGTACTTCTTCTAGACGTGTACATCCAAATTCAATAAGGTTATACATAGGAACTTTGACTCATAAACCTTGCTTAGTTTTATTCAGAAACAAATGAAATGGATGGGGACAGCTTTTAGATGCCAATGTTAAAAAGAAACCGATATAGCTTTTAAGGATACCCTTAATTAACTAACAAGGGAGGAATTTCTTTGAAGAATGAAAAGTCAAATTAATAACATGATTGGAAAAAGTTTAAGCTAACATCATCCTCAGATCGTGCAATAATGCAATAACTTCAAGATGATCCCAATCATTATATTTGTTTCCTACATAAGATAGATAAGTTATTTTTAAACAAGTATATCTTCATATAGAACTTGAGATTTGAAGTATATCCTTACGCGGCCCATATAAATAATTTACTATATGCTAGCTATAAAACTTATTATTATAGAATTAAAATGAATTGTATATATATTATTAGTGAATTTGGGTTAAGTTTGTAAAAAAAAATATTATTTGAATTCATTTTCTTTGAAACTAAGGCTTAAAAAAAATAGTACATGTGTTTGGAAACGTGCTAACCCAAGAAACAAGGCAACTTATACATTCCATAATAATTCAATAATGTGCTAAACCCAAGAAACAAGGCAACTAATACATTCCATGATAATAATTCTATATTGGAACCATAATGTCGCATTATCTCTAGTTGTTCAATTATCAATTGGATGATGCTAGCTTGGATTTCATGTAATGTTTTTTCTCACTTCAAAGAAATATATTATTCGTACGTTCCTTTTGATCCGCACTACATCATGAGCGCGTGCTAGCTAGCTTCATTGTTTTTATAGCACTATATGACACTATCGTTTTGCTTTCTTCACAATCTTGGCATGCTCTATAAACTAACAATTTTCTGCTTCAGATTATGCATAACAATGACTCTATGATCAGAAGGGTACAATTTTTTTTTAATCAAGAATCTTGACATACTAAAATTACAGCCAATATATGTATTATTTTTAGTTTCTATATAAAAAATTTACGATGTTTAGTTCCCATAATTTTTTTGTCAACAATTTTAATTTTTGGTATTAAGTCAAACTCATGTATACGTTTTACATTTTTAAAAGATTTTTGCATACACGTTTCGAACATCATAAACATTTCTCCCACAAAAATTTAATATTTTTTAACATATAGTGAATTAAATATTAAGTTTTAAGCCAAGTATCTAAAAGAATGAAAAATAGACTTAGAAACCATATTTGAGCTCATATTTTACGGAAAGTGTATCTATAAAGTTTGATAGCATTCAATCAATAATAGAATCAATAGTTATCAGATTTTGCATAAACTAATTAGTTAAATACTTTCACTTTAGCCGAGTGGCCAATACATGATCTGGCCAATTATTTTTTTGGTGTAAACATATGCCCCTGCATCTTGTAGCTGACAACCATAAAAGGAAGATGAAATATGTGTTATGTCAAATGAACCCTTACCTACTTGTTGCTTTGACGTTGGGATAATATGTCTCAATTGCATATGAAAACTTGATCTTCTAAAGCAACTGAATTTGCACATAGTAGACTTACAATATTGCTAAATGCCCCCTTGCTTTTATATGATTCAACTTATCTAGGAAATTCCAACATATAAAAAGACTTTGGATTTGCAAATAGTAGTCATAAGTTGCCAGTTTGGTACAACTAAATATCTTTCTACTTTGTCTTATTTAATTAAAAAACTATTTGTCGTCCATTGCTTATTTGTGTCCATTTACCATTGATGTTGGAAATGGTTAGTAGACACCAAAGCATATTAAAAACGTAGTTAAAAATCAATGTACATTAGTCTTATATTTTTTACAATCAGCCATATCAAGTATCATTGTTTGTGTTTGGTGTTTATGTCGGAGTTAATTGTTCATAAGACATATCCATGCTCACCTTACCTATTGCCATTCCTAGATGTGAGTGTGACTCCTTATCATATCTATACCAAAAGTACTTTAGAAATGATTTGATATTACTAGTTTCGAAAGTTTGTTTAGTTAGGTTGTAATATCTAAAGTATTTTGAGTTGATTATTGATATTACATTTATACAAAAATGGTGAGAGTCAATCTATCTCTAGTCTGAGTTCGCTTAAGGCCTACGCATGTGTTGCCCGGTTTGTGACCCAAAAAAAAAACAGCCTTCCTCACCTCCCAAAATATACAAGTGCTCAATCCATGTTATCTTAGCCTTCACAAGCTTCTGTAAGAAGCTCACATGAATGAGAAAGGAATACAAAATACTAATAGCAGTAACTGTAAATAAATAGTAAACACATAACACTAAATATGAACTTAAAGAAAAACACAATTCAAGAATTGTCACGTGAAGATCTTGCATTACTATAAATTGATCACAAAAGTTTAAATAGCAGAATGAACACATAACACATAAAAAAGAAGACAAAAAATGGAACACCATTTTTCTGTCCTCCACTGCATGGAGTATTGCTTCCACTATAACACCCTTTTTTTTGTTTGATCCCTTCACCGCGATTTTCAAGCACAAATGTAGAGTTAACCTTTCCATTACTAAACAAAACACACCAAAAGAAAGGTCCTTTATGAACTCCAACAAGGCCTATTCCTATCTCAGTATGTGATTTATTTGTCAAAGAGGACAAAGATTTCTTATCTTTAATTAGAACTTGTGAAAATGCTAATGATGGTTCGAGGTACTTCCTTTGACAACCAACAATGTGTCCGGTTATGGTACCAAAAGTTGGTAACTCTACACCGCAATTGGGAGCAAAGACTTCGGTGAAATCGTCTTCGGGAGGTTTGCAGTTAACAACATTGTTGTCAGTGCAGTTTCCTTTGCATAGTTCAACATATTGTAAGGCCATGCACCCTAAACCAGGAGAGTCATTCAAGGGAGGGAGCTTTTGATCTGTTCTGTTCTTGTTTATAATATCAACAATGTCATTGGCAGGGTTTCCTGTAGGACAGAAAGAACACAAATAGCTAGTGTCAGAGATATACTATGGTAAAAGTGCATGAAGATTATGTTTTATAGTTTATAATGATTCTGTTCAGTGTCCTTGATCTCCATATTGATTCCTCGCTTCTGATTACAGTAGGACTTAAAATTTGCACTAAATGAGGAATATACTGCAGACCCTTTTGCTGTCATGTAAATAAATTTGAACTTTGAACATCGACGTAAGGCGGCCCATATTTTATCGACAGAAAGATGCGCTTGAGCTGGCCGAACCTAATCACAGCAGTCTGCCCTTATTAAAAGAGCATTATGACAGCCAACGACCTCAAACCTCAGCTATAAATACACTATTCTGACATGGTTCAGGAACACACTTCTTATTCCTAAACCTCGATTCCATCTCAATCATTTGCTGACTTGAGAGTTGAAGTTTTTGCACGTACACATCACCCCATCAGATGAAACGGCTATCCTCCTCGGTCCTATCCAGATCACTGCCTTTGGTATAACGGTGAATGTTTTTTACATCAACCTTTTTTTGGGACTGATTCTTACATCAACTAATTGCTTATTTTTTGCAGTATCATTCTCTATTCGAAAAGCATGCTTTCAATCTTCATTGTGACATATACAATGGCAAGGGCTTGCACTCTTATGAGATTAATTGCCATGAAAACTTGCACTATATTCAAATTTTCCACCATACTTAGATTCAAATCATATGTCTAAATTTCAGTTCAGACCAGTTCAAGAAGATACTCACAGTCAGAGTAGTTGAAGAATTATTTAATAAAATGGTGGAAGATACTCATATGTCTATATATATATTAAATAAATAAAATCCACATACAGACCAAACATCCAAAGATATTTATGTCTGTGACTGTGATTCCTATATATACAGCTTTAGATGTTTGGTCATACTATGGCAAACCATAATGAATGCAGCTTATCAAGGAAATCAATGTTGAACTTAACCAACATACTTGGCCATCCAAGAAATTCAATTATCTTGAAATGCCAGATGAAGGATTGTTCCTCAAGATCAGACAGCAATAGTTGATTCGAAAAGAATTTGGACTATTTATTGAAATTCACTAATTTTTTCAACGACAGGTTTGAGGGCCAATTCGGATTTTCAGAGTTGAAAGCCTGCCAAATTCCCTCAAAATACATAGACAGAATTAGGCACATTTTCAATCAAAATTTATAAATGCTGTTTGAAGTGAACAAACAATTTTTGTTCGAGCACATTTTAGGATATCTTGCATAAAATTAACTCGATAAACTATAAAAGTGCTAGGAAGTGTTTAATCATTCGATATTTGTTGTAGGCTACAAGTATCTTAAGAACAAAATTGTACATAAAAGTGTTGCCCCTTTTCCTATGAAACTTTGGTATTAGTCTATGTTTCCTATACACAAAATGAAATAGCTGAAACATGGGAGAATAGACCAATGTAGAGTGCTCTAAGTACATCTTTGGATTCGTGGTTTAGAGAGCTAAAACTGATTCTAAACACTTAAAATTGAGTTTGACGTTTTAAGAAGTTCTCGACTAGAATTTCTTTTGCCTCTAGAATCGATTCAACTTGAAGCTAGAATTTGTAGTTTTTTTCCTCCAAACGTGATTTTACATTCAAATTTATTATTCATCTCACTTTCACCACTTTCACCGAATCGTATTCAAACATAAATAATTTTGCCTCAAAATCATTTTTGACTAAAATCTAATTTACAAAATCAATTCAATCAAAATGAGTATTCGCCACCGTACAACCAAACACACCCTAAGTTCAATAGAACAAATATAAAACTTCCAATTTCCAAATACAACCTATTGAGATTGAAGAAGTTGGGGGGTCTAATTTTCACTCTTAAAAGCTCTCTTCTTTCTGTATACCACCAAATAGTAGAAAGAAAGCCTTTACTTGAGTATCTAAAGAAAAGAATGTAAAACTCTACAAGTCCAGAGATCCAGAAAAAGATGCAAACTTTCAAAGCCTTTTCAAGAATATTAACTCAACACTATCAGAATTCAGAAAAATCTACAAGAATAAATAACAATAAAAAGCATATATAATAAATGGACATCTATTACATTATATAACATGACAACACCACATTGTTCTTATGACCACATAACAAGAAAGTGGTAAGAAATAAAATAGAAAGGACAATGAAGTAAATTTACCATGGACGTGGGAAAAAACAAGAGCTGGCAAAAGGAGACAAGAGAAAAAGTGCAACAACACACAACAGCAACTGAGGTTGTTCTTGTTCTTGTTCTTCATAATGTTAACAACAAAGAGTTTTGGTTTAGGAAGAATGTAAGGGAAAGTGAGTGATGAAAAGGGTTATGGTGTTTTCCAACAAAGACAAAAACTTGCTGAATTGGGTTGATGGGTGTGGTGATGGGTTAACATTACAAGAGTGTGGTCCCCATGTAGCCGTTATCATCTCTTGATTTAATGATTTTTCATTCTAATAATTTGATTTTCTTAACAAAAAGTCTGGTTATTAGTAAGTTAATTAAAAGTTAAAACCACAAATGGGACCCTTTTTTCCGGAATATTTTCAGCCAGCTTAGACTCAAAAAGTTAAGCTTTTTCAAACCTCGGTATCTGAAAATACTAATTAATCTCATGTGTTAGTATATAAATGAGAGAAAAATAATTACTATAAAACCAGATACAATATAGAATACGACTTCTCATGTTTAGAAAACATCTCTAATCAATTAAAGGTACATAAAAACATAACATATCAACAAGAAGTCATGAATTTAAAGGACAAACAAGATAATATAATGATCACATGATGAGCAGAGTGTGGTATTTAACATGAAGTACTATTATAGTGGTCTATGGTGATCCAATTCACTTTTGACTATTAGAGGGACCAAAAAAATATATTAAAATATGTCTACACTATCTTTTTTTATACTATCTTGAACCTCTATTTCTCAATCAAACCACACAATGCAAATGAGTGTACTGTGTCTAGGTATATTTGAATTCAATCATTTTTTTTCAAAGCAGTCTCAATCGCATTTTACTATTTAACATTATACAAAGACTGAAAGCATACTTCATATATCCAAACTATTTATAAGATTTTGATTTTGTTTCATTTAAGATAGGTGGAAAATGAAGAGACCATTAACTAAGAATTTTGTGGTTAAACTTAAACACTATTTTTTCTTAAGTGAATCTTAATTAAGGTACTTTTGGAGTAGGAGTAAATCAAAACCATTGTTGGTTTAAGGAAACCATTGACAACATAAAAAGGTGATCAGAAATTTACTCGCAGTGTGTGGTGTGATAGTGGTTCTCTGACAAAAATGCCCAAAATACAAGAAGAAATAGTATAATAGAGAGAGTTAAAGACGAAGAACATGGATCCTGTACTTTTTTTCTTTGAGCAAGTTCAAGGTGACTGAAAATGACCTCTCTAAGTGGTGGTAAAAAAATTCAAACTATTTCAATCTAAAAATAAATTGATGTTGTGTGAACTATTTCAAACTATGCTGAACTTTGAAAAATATTTATGTTACAAATTGTACTTCCACTATATTTTTGTTTTTTAATTAAATATGTGAATGTTATTATAACTATTGAAATATAGTAAAATTATGAAAACAAATGTAAATGTATTTTTTTTATTAGCTATTTTGGTCTTAAAATATAATTTTAATTAATTAATTTAGTTTTCATTGTTCGGTAGTTATTTTGATTTATAAATTTACCAACAAAAAAAATATTTTAAAATGTGTATAATTTTTTTAAGACTATAATGTTACATATTACAATTGTTAAAAGAGATATATGACGTCCTATTTATTCAAAACTTTATATGTGTCCGATTATTTCACTCGTAAAAACAAGGCTTGTGTTGTTTGATCATTTTCCTCGTAAATTTAGATATTCAAAGCTTATGTCCAATATAACACAATTATCACATTTTTTTACAAGGAAAATTATTATCTTAATTAACAATTTTGAAAAGATTTCTTCTAAGTAAAATTTGTGGGTTGTTTACTATATCCACCGTTGAAAATTGGTCACATAAAAACATTCGTAAGGAAAGAAAACATTAACTTGTGAGTATCAATTACAATTTTATTTATATGATAAATTTTCATTAGGCATCGAATAAACTATCTACAATTTTTAAATGTAATGTAGGTGTCCATAAATTGAAAGGTTACTTACCTTCTAGTAGCTTCTCAAACCCTCCCTACATTTTATGAGTGACACTCTTTGTCTTCACTCTTAACATTTTATCATCTATTCTTGTGACTTTTGTGGATAATAAACCTAAAAAGGGTTTAACTTTCACTCTTCTTCTTCTTTTCTTCGTCTTCTTCGCTGCGCACTCTCAATCTCTTATCCATTATTATCATGGCATCCACATTTCTCACCGTACCAACTCCCTTCCTCCACAAAACCACCGCCGCCGCTTCTTTCTCTAACCGGAGACTCCCACGTATTTTCTAATCTTCTAAATAAATTTACTTTCTTCACCCATTTCTTCATTTCATACAAATTCTTAACCTTTTCTCATTTCGGTTTCTTTCAGTTTTGAAGAACAACTCTTTCAAGATTAATGCAATTGCCAAGACATGGGAACCCACTAAGGTTATTCCATTATTATTATTTATTATTATTATTTTGAAATTTCGATTTTTTTTTGCATCTGAATTTTGATGATTTTGGATTGCAGGTTGTTCCTCAGGCAGATAGGGTTCTTATTCGTCTGGACGAGTTAAAAGACGTATGCTACAAACTTATCCAAATATCAATTTTATTTTTTTTTAAATTTGGGGTTTTTTTATTCTTAGTCTGCAGGAACTATGAGGAGTAGAATTACATAATTATTCTGTCATTTGATGTTGTCACTGTTGTTGTTGTTATAATTGTTATTGTTGTTGTTGTTGTTCATGTTTGGTGCCTGCAGTCTTGGAATAGTTTATAGAATAAGTTCAAACTATAGGATGAATGTTGGATTAGTTTGTTGGGATTCTTTGTTTAGCGAATTTGCAGTTGGCCCATGATATTGATGTGCCAATTTACTGCTACAACAACAACTAAAACCAAGCTGAAAATGTTGGTGGCGTGCCGATATATTGCAAAGAGAAAATTCCTGTGTGTGTCCTGTGTTTGTGCACTTGTGTGACCTACAAGTGAAGCACATCAAAAATATAAAATCTGTTATATCCTCAATCAATGTTGACAGCTTGGTTTTCTGTTGTGTCAGGGAAACAGAAATACCTGTTTTCCCTTGTTAGCGAGATAATTGCAATTTCTATGCATCATTATATGTATAGAATTACACATTCATAATAATAGCAAGCAAAGGTAAAAATAGTTATGTAATAAGGTATAGACTAGGGAGTTTGTTATGGAACTTCTTAAAGATATACAGATTGCAGATGTAATACTGTGATGTGATACATTTGCTTATTGTTATCTATGCTTGATGTGTGATTTAACTAGTTGATGGCATTGTTTGTTTTATCATGTTTAGATTGATTTTGTTATAATGTCAGAATAAGGTATTTTGCAATTGACAATTATAAATTGGATAGTTTATGTTTGGATAGCTGATTTGTGAATATATATATTTTTTGTGGCAGAAAACTGCTGGTGGAATTTTGTTGCCTAAGTCAGCTGTTAAATTTGAGCGATATCTTGTCGGAGAAGTAAGTGTATGCATATTGCATAGTGTCTTATGGTGTTTTAGTTTTGAAGATTTGTTCTCTTTAATAATTTTTTTTGTGTATTTACCATTTGATAATATGGTCATTTTCTTTTGTATTTGATACAGGTTCTAAATGTTGGTGCTGAGGCTGGAGATGTAAAGGCTGGATCAAAGGTATGTTGTTTAATTACTTTGAAAACATAAACTATCCAATTTGTAAGAACCACATTGTGAATACTCATTATTTAGAGACATGGTTTTATGAGTCTATTCGAATGACTGCGGAGTCTATTCTGGTTAGTTTAATGTATCTAAATTCAATAAAATGAAATTAGAGAGATTCACTTCTTTGCATGCTACGACGGTAGTGGTGTGCAAGGGTAACTTGGTATTACTTTGGTTCAAATTATGACATGAAGGAAAAAAACTAGGTGATGTTTTGAATCATTTTTTAACTTGCTGGATTTTTCATTCCAAATTTAAACTAAAATTATGATTATTCTTTTGCAGGTACTATTCACTGACGTAAACGCTTATGAGGTAAGTGACACTAAAATATTTTTGTACTTTTGTATAAATTAATGTTGGAAGCTATTTTGTAAAATGAATTTATCAATTGCTAAAAAGGAACAACTTTTGAGGGAAATATTTGAACATTTGCCAAATATTAGAGCAATTGTTATGCTAGACATTTGCCAAATATTGGAACTGCTTTCTTGAGAAGCTAAAATTGATAGCTTTCTAATGCCATTGTAAATCAACTTTGTTCTTCATCATTAGTAAATTAAATATTGGTGTAACTGTTTTTCAGGTGGATTTGGGGACTGATGCAAAGCATTGCTTTTGTAAATCAAGTGACTTATTGGCTGTGGTTGAGTAGAATTTGGCTAATGTATGAGACAGAAATTTGAGTAGAATTTGGCTAATGTATGAGACAGAAATGAGTGGCCTTTTTCATAATATATTTATGATGGCAAACCTATTATTAGGTGTCAGAATGAACTATTTTCAATCAGGGGTTCAAATTCTCTTCCTAATATTACTATATTATAATAACAATTTAGAATTCATTCATAACAATTTGGAATTCATTCATTGATTGATGTCAAGGAATCAAAAACTATGTGTATTGCACATGAGATGTCTACTAGTTTCGCATATCTACCTGTTAGTAATTAGAATATAAAGATTTAATAAATGATTAAAACTAAAAAGGTTAATGAAGTTTTATTCTGTCTGCAAAATATTGCAAAGAATTTTAGTTTTTGCTAGAACCAACATATATAGTTTTAAATGATAGTTTTGTAGGACTAAATATAATTTAAAGAATATATATTTATTTAATTTAAAATAAAATAATAACTCAAGTGTAAGCTAACTTAGAGGTGTCATGTGTAGATTTTATCAATTGCATGACGGGATAAAGATCTATAAGGACAAAATGAAAGTAACCATCGTAGGTTCTTTCATAGGATATTTGCAAGAAATAGTTGACAAAAGAATATTAAATATTAAAAAATTCAACATTTTTTTATAAGAAACATTCAGTTATATTTTAACATTCACGATTCAACAATCTCATCTAATAAAGTAAATATTCTATTCTACTTCATAAAAATATAGAAAGATTCATTGTGTAGTGGATTAACAAAAATCGTTAGAAATCTAAACAAATCTATTTAATTTATCACGTGAGTTAGTAAATTTTAAATAAAAATTTGATAATTTTAAAAAAAATTCTATGAAACATAAAAGTAGTTTATAAAATGTGTATAGAAATTATTCTATAAACGTAGTTTGATTTTAATTCGATTGTTTTTTTTAATGAAAAAAATCTCATCTTAAGATAAGAAGAATTACCACATTTTTTTATCAACTTCAAGATATTTAGAACATAATTTTAAGTTATTATTAAAGAAAGATTAAACTCGCAAACAAAACATGTCCGTCATGTTCTAGAGATGGTAGTACAATTTAGAATTATATTATTGATTACTCAATTTTTTATTTTTTTACCTGTCACGTCTAGTGAATCTCGTCTTACAATGAAATTAACTTTAAGTAACACTTTAACAAGCTTTTATGCTTCCTTTGCAGAACATAAACTGAAATGGTTACTGTTTTATTTTACCAATACAGTATTAAATTTAGTTTTACTTTAGGTTAAGAATGTCAAAAGCTTAGACTCACATTTTGAGCTTAACAAAGGTTTTACAATTTAATTCAATAGACTTAAACCACTCTTGTTCTTATTTTATTTTGTTGCTAATGATTGGATTAAACCAAAAAAAAAAAAAAAAAAAAATAGACCTCTCTTTTAATTGTTGAATTAAACTTTCCAAAACATTTTAGGAAGAATTGCATATTACTTCTTTTTCTTCTAAATAACTACAGAAGTTTCCACAACTAAGAAAGCTAGACCTTGACAAGTAAATTAACCAAAAACCACATTGAAAGTAATCTAGATGATCACACTGTGGATGAGGAAATTATTTTTAGTTTTTTTGGATGTCTCTTAATTATTCCTTGCAACGTGTGGTTGAACATGTACAATTTGTTTTTCTTGGTGAATATTTGACTTAATTTTATGTTAAGTGTATAATATCTAACATTTAGATTACTTCTTTAATATGATTATTGAGTATTATTCCCTTTTCTTACCATCTAAATGTTATCACAAATTTGTTTTAGTTAAGTAAAATCAGTGTAATATTTCACTCATTGAGTTCAGTCTATATCTATCTATGATTAGATGCAATTTGGTTACTGAACTATTGAAAACTATTTGCAAAAGCCTTAAAGCATGTATCTCCAAAATGTCCTAGACATTCAACCACATTCACATGACTTTTTGTTACAAAATTTTGATTCTTTCTGAATTTGTATGGCAGATAAAAATAACAACAGTGTAGTTGGCTTTGAATAAACATAACTCTTAACTCATACTTCAAGAAGCAACTAACTAATTTTTTTGGCATTCTAAAATCAATGATGCTGAGTTTCAGCATGTCATTTGGTGCATGCATGTAACATACATGAGTTACAAAATGGTGAAGATTGCTTTCGGTTAAAATTCGTATAAACGCAATTCCACCATCCCTTCTTTCCTTTTTGGTGAATACCAAGCAACAATCTTTCCAGACTCCAAAAACTTCAAGGAGTAATTCAAGCTGCAAATGAAATCTTCAACCGAGACACCATTTTTCCTGAATAAAGACTCGAACAAAATTCGGGAATCCGCTCGAAAGACAACTGGCCCTGCAACCTGCAATTAGACAATTAAAAAAATGTCAGAATTCTTAAAACTTGTTCTTGAACAAAAGACACTCACTCAAAGATAGTTGCTCTTATCAAGGAAAAAATTGTACCTGCTGTTGAAAGATTAAATTAAGCCGAGGTGAGGCTGACGGTTGTTCATTAACGCCGACGCTAGAACTCTTGAAACCATTCACAATCTTCTTTGCAAGTCCTGAAGCTGAAGATATATCTAGACGAGCATCTACCCTGGTTAAGTCCCCAAAATTCTTTGTGAATCTTCCATGCTGAAAAGTACAGCAAACTGAACCAAACAAATCGGCATTAAATCGTGATCTCTTTCTTCTCTTTGACATGGCTAGATCTTCTCCAGAAATGTTGCTCCCATTCGAAATCCAGGAACCACAGGAGCTACCTAAATTTATTATGAACCATAACATAACAAAAAACAATTATAAAATAATTGCGGTAATGTCTAGCCAGCTAACGGCCATCGATTCAACGATGAAAAAAAATGTTACTATGAAAATCAAGGGAAATTCAGAAAATACAATGAAAGAAACAGTAAAGACAACATTAATCAAGAGAATTTACCAACAATTCCAGATATTGCTGCATGAGGTTCCATAAGTTGCATATCGTAGGGAGTCAAATCTTCCAAATCTTCGTATTCCTCCTCAATCTCCGTTTTTCTCCATAAGTACTTGATCTTCTCATAAGTAAAGGAAGCCTTGGCACATAACCCTGGCAGTAAAGACAGCGGAGGTTCGCCATCAGTTGCATTAATCGCCTGGGGATTACCATTGTTCTTATGTATCCCAAAGCGGTATCGCAATCCGGAATAAGACACAAGGGATGCCAAATCAACTGATATAGACTCGGGAACATCCCAATATCTTCCTTTGTGGTCAACAAACAATTGTGGCCATGCTGCCTCCACCGTAAGATCGTGATCGGAAAACTGCATAGAACATTGTCTTTTGAAATGATTCATTATAGACATATGCATGCAATAATAGAACAACATCGAGATGAAGAGTAAGCATGTGTAAATGAAAAATTAAGAAAAGCAGTTAAGTTCGTGCCTCGTGAAAAGCCAACACTTTTTTGCGGCGCTTTTCTTTCTCACCGTGACCCTCTAAAGCAAACAGCATGGACGTTGAAGGAGAAAAGGCAAACTGCGAGGTTAACCCGTATGAATAAAGTGACTTGTCAATGAAATGCTTTGCAACACCCTTAACTGTGGAGAGATTGAATCGAGCAGCATTAGAAATCTCATTTTTTATATCAACTATCAGTTTCCTCGGACGAAATTGTCCAGTCATTCCAAGCCACCTATATCGACCATAATTCATAATTATCTAAGATGAGTACATTGAAGAGTCGAGATTCATCATGATGTTATATATAAACATAATCAGTTCATATAAAGTACACTAATTGTTCATATTGAACCTAATCAATAGAAATAAAAAACATGAAATTCTCTGCACCTTCCACAGTATAATACAGGGAAAACAATTAAATAGAAAGGATACGAGAAAAGTAGAAATATTGAAAGACAGTAATAAGATAAGACAGCTTAAGTATAGAATTGAGTATAAAATCTTAAAGTTTAGAGTCAAAGAAATTTAAAAGTAGAATGTATAAACAGAACCAATGTATATGGAGTAAGATATTTAAGGATAACAAACATAAACTTATGTTTAAGAAGGTAAATTAGTAGAACTGAAATTCAATGAGCAAAACTTAGCTGTTGTACAATACAAAAATTTAAGAACTAATTGTATGCATAAACTTAGATACTTGCTTACTACATTCTACTACTCATACTATTTATCAAAAAAGTAACAAAAGAGAGAAACAAGAACTCACTAAATGCATAAACTTAGATACTCGCTCAGCCTATGTTTGGATCTGCGGTGGATTCGTCATTATAGCTTCCTAATCCATTCTCACTGTGATTTTACAAAGCTAGAAATTGGCGCTTCTCACTCAAGTTCACACCGTGATTTTTCAAAATCCAAATGCACACTGAACTGTTTACACTTAACGGCACTAAAACCATATATTACAATTAGGTAGACTGGTGTAGTGAATATGTTTTCTTTCCTGTGCTACACTATCACTACACCCCTTGGAAATAACCAACAGCTCTTAGTATTTTTTCAAGAATTGAGAATTGGATGATACACATTACACACTGTGATACACTATCAACTTGTCATTTTCAAGCTAGAAACTAAAAACACGTACAAATTTCTGTTATCTACAATTGTTGTTGGAACCACCGAAAGTGATATTGACTCCACCTTGAGCAACAAAATAATCATTGGAAGCTATTGATGAAAAGACAAAAAGATGAATCAAAAGAGAATGGAAAATGAAAAAAGGGAATCAAACTTCTACAGTGAGATCAAAGATGAAAGATTGCTACTGATACCATGTATGTAGAAAGAAATGAACTTTGCAAAAAATCTTAAAATATTAATCTTAAATGTTGAATCTAATTAATGGATTCACCTTTAACAAAATAGATGAATACTAATCTTAAATATTAATTGAATAGAATACAGAAGAACACCCTATATATAACTTCAGGTCAGTGTTGTCAATTGCCGAACACGGAAAATAGTGGTTTGTTCAAATTCTGTTGTGCGTTAGCGCCGCAATAACAACTATTTGACAACACTTTGTACTAATTAGTATATCACGGAACAATAGCCATTTGTTCAAATTCTGCTATATCATAGCGCTATAGCGGCTATTTGACAACACTAGTTCAGGTACTCAAAACAAAACTAACTAACTAAATTAATGAAAATAACAAACTCTAATTAACGGAGAATTAAACTACCTAACTGATTAACAACCTCTAACTAGTCATTCTAGTCCAACATACTAACTAATAACCGATACATAAACAGCTGCTAAGTACAAGTGCTTCAAAATAACTAAGTTTTTGAAAAATAGACCCTTGAAAAATATGCTTGAAACCCCTATTGCCCCAATTCAAGCCACTCAATAACCCTCCAAAAAAATCCCATTTTTAAAGAAACATAAAATATAAAAAACACAAAATTCAAAGACAGACCCATTAAAAACAGAAACGACCCTTTTGGATTAAAATGTTTGGAATTCCATTTACATTAATTTCCAAGTAAATTAAACCACATACAAAGTAAAAAAAAAATCATAAAAATAGAAGAAGAAAGAAATGTGGGTAGTGAAAGATTACCAATTATTGGTGGTGAGTTTAAGGAGAAGTGACTGAAAAGATAAGGAACCCAATTCCTTAGGAGAAGAAGGAGCTAAAGAAGGAATAATGCCATATGGAAAGCGATTGGTGAGTTCTGGAAGTTGTTGATGGCGAAGGTGTCTGCTTGCAACAGAAGCGTCAAGAGGAAAAGGGTCACCAGGAACAGACTTGGCCCAACTGTCAAGTGTTTGAGGGGATGCAATGTTTAAGTCCCAGAATGATGAATCCATGGCTGTTCTAAGTTTCGCCATTGATGCTTTTCAGGTGAAGAAGGGGTTTTGTTTTGTGTGTGTTGTTGTTGGGGTTTAATTTCTCTCTTTGCTTATCCACTTCCACACTTGAAAAAAAACATAAACAAAAACATTATGTGAATTTTCATTTTCTTACACTACTGTTTCGAAGATGCGTTTCTATCCAAAAATAAAATTACACTTTTATTTGCTAACCCTTTTTAATAAGATTTATCCTTTAGAAACTACAAGATTAAAACAAAAAAAATTGTTCTAAACAACAATTACTTTAAGAATTTTTTTTACTACAAAAATTCATTCATTTTAAAAACATTAGAGAAATGGAATTATTATAAATAATGGTCATATTAATCACCATTTTACACAATGATCTTTGTGGTATTTAAACTTTATCATTTAAAGTTCGAGGGATAAAATTGACTAAATATATCAAAAACAACATGAATTTAACGTCGTTAATATTTGAAAATGATAAACTTTTATGTTCATTAGACTAACCTACTTAAGTACATATGAATAATAATTTTTATCACTGATTATTATAATATATTAGATTTTGACCTTTATGATTTTTGTAATATTTTAGTGATTTAATCATATTAATTAAAATTGTTTTTTTATATATTTAAATGTATTATTATAAAATATAATTGAAGTATGATTTCATCAAATTCTTTAAAATGTCATGTTAAATCTAAAAAATACTATCTTTGCTCTTTTTATAAGAGACACTTAAATTAAAATTTAGTCAAAAAAAT
>JBBPBQ010000002.1:55068974-55108487 GCA_037974755.1 Cicer yamashitae | reverse complement strand
ACATAGCATACTAATTAAATTTATAAAAACAATTTATCTAATTTGAAAATTGTATCGTTACAAAATATTTTATTCAATAGAAAGTTTATGTTGTTATACCTGATATCTATTGAAGAAATTTCAGTATCAATTGAATAAAAAAATAATCTGGTTAAATCATCAATTGAAAATGAAATTAATGTTAATTTGGTTTCATTTCATATAGTAATACATAGAAATCAAGTTATATCACCTTGGGTAATTTTCAATTTGTGATGTTGATATACAATTTTTGATATTTACAAGAAGTTTTAATAATTTGAAGTTTACTCGATAGATAAATTTATTAATTATTTAAGTCCAATCATTTGCTTTTGATAATTTTAGATCTACTATAATGTAGATTTTGAAGGAAATTGTATCATATAAAATTAAAATAAAAAATAAAAATGAGAGAGAAAGATATCAAAAGAGATAGAGAATGGTAGAAATATTATAGAAAAACTTGCCGGGATGGATTTTAATCCATTTCGAAGAGGTGTCTTTATATTGTAAACCAAACCTATATTGATTTTTCTGATGGTTAATAATTTTTTATTTCCTTGTTTTTAAAAAATAGCATGCATAGTTATAAAATCTAATTTTCTTTATTAGATTTGTATGAACAGTTTTTTCACTAGATAATAATCGATTTTTATTATTAAAAAAATTAAGATAAGAAATATTAGTCAGAAAAAGTTAGAGAGAAAAACATAAAACTTATATTTAAATTCTCTACTAAATTTAGTGATAAAAAATTTAAAGATGAATTTATTTTTTTTTATCACTAATTTATGTCGCTAATTTATTTTTTTCTAAAAAGTTAGTTTAGCCATGCCAACTCACTTTTCTTGTAAGATTAGAAAGAAAGAAAAAAAAAAACAATTGGTTCAATCCATCTCATATCGGTGAGTTCAGTATTAAAATTTGATTAATTGTTTTTATATTATTAAAAAAAAATTAAATGAACCAATTTATCTCAAATTCCCTTTGATGTACAAATTAAGCTTTTTGATGTACAAATTAAGCAAGTGAAATCAGGACTTTGCACCCTCTTTTATTAAAAATAAAAAGTAAGTGAAGTCAAAATCATTAGAAAATGCAAATAACTTTTGAGATACTTTTTTACCCCACATATATATTAAAAATACTTTTTTTAAAATAAAATATAAATAAAAATAATAGTTAAAAAAATTGATATATCTGATTAAAAATTAAGATGAAATATATTAATTTTTCAATTATTGTTTTATTTATATTTTATTTCAAAATAATATAGATAAAAAATACAATTTTTTATCTTCTAAATGTATAATTATAAAGAGAGTTGTAGTTTTTTAAAACATAAAAAAAATAAAAAATAAAAAATAAATAAAAAATAAAAAAAATTAAGTTGTGTTACTTTTTTTTCCTAACTCAACACACCTAATTGATGGATTGGCTCACAAGTCAAAAGTTCGGCCTCACAACTTATTAACCTCATGTTCCCCTTTCCATCCTTGGACCTTCCTCAATGACAACAACTTTTGATGGTTTCCTCTCACAAAAGTAACCAGAGAAATGGGGAATTTGTATAGATTTTTAATCTCTAAATTAGAAGATTTTACTCCTTAATTATCACGAGTTGTGGGAATAGAAACAAAATTATGTTTTTCTTTTTCATACAAAGAAAAAAGCAGAACTTTCAATTTTACAAGTCTACTATTTGTTGATTCCAATTTACATATCGGAGGAACAAAAAAGTTTAATGATTGAAAATGTTCTTCTAAAAGAATTCTTAAAATTAAAAAACTCCAAAAATTATGTGATTTAAGTGGGTCTTTAGCCTCAATTTTTTAAATAATTATTTTAGAATATTTTTTTCTAAATTTTTTTTATTTAAATAAATAAAATAATTTTTTTTAAATAAAAATTATTCGATAAAAAATCTCAATAGACAAAAAGATGAGACTACAAACTCCTTCTTTAGACTTATAAAAAATAATAAAATAATTGATTAGGGGCTAAAAATATTCTTTCAACGGGAACTCATAGTCGAAAGACTTATTAAACGATTTTTGTTTTTTAATAATATCGTAAGAGACTTATTAAGCAAGGTTTAAGAGTTTAAGACTTATTTGACACCTCTAATTGAAAGGGAAAAGCCAGAAAACAAACAAACAAAATCAAAATACTAGAAAGGAAAGAAATACTAGTTTACTGCTGCACATTCAAGGAATGGACATATTTTAGCCAACTTATTGAATAATGTCACCAACACACCCTCTAACACACATTTTTTAACATATTTTTTATGATTGGTTAAAATTCATAAAGAATTCATTAAATTTATATGGAACACATATAATTTAGTAGTATATATGTGAATTTTAATAATTATAAATAATATATTAAAAAATATGTATTTAAGAGTGTATTGCTAGTCCTACTCAAACTTTTTTTAGGGATAAAAAACTTCTTATAGTGACCAAACACATGAATTATACGTACCTCCCTATCCCTTACCCCGCCAAGAAATAATACTGCTCATAAGTCACAAGTAACCCTTTACGACTTTAATTTGGCAACGAAACCCCTCTAACGTTATCAAATTAAACTCCGATTTAATTCAATTTGTCGACATTCGTTGACTTTTTAATAGGTAAATATTAGTACATTACTTAGAGTTTAATGATTATGCATTATCGGTGTGAAAAGTTTTATATTGTTGTCACGTCACAACTATTCGTGAGGATGACTTTAGAAGTAGTTTTAGTAAAAGTTAAACATCTTTAATAATCTAACGGTTGTGATTCACTGACACTGTAAAATCTTTTTAGCCTAACTGTGTATATAAATTAAATCCTACTTAATATACTAATAATTTTTCCTTTGCCCTATGTACAACTTAGCTCAATGGTCAAATGTCGATATTATTAGATTAGATATCTTAGTTGGTTAGTTAATTAAATTGATTGGTTAGTTACACTAGCTAATTAATTATTTTACACTAGTTATTTGTTTATCTAATTGAAAATACAAGTCTATATAATCCTAGATGTAATTCAATACTCTCTATTATCAATATTATTCAATTTAATTTTCTCTATTTCTCTCTTATCAATAACTTAAATCAAGAATCGTAATATGGTATCATATAGTAATTATTCCATTATATTCTTTCTCAATTTTTTCTTGAAAAATTTTTCCTCAAAACTTCATTGAATTATTTATACTTTTCTAATTTCTCTTTGATTCTTGAAGTTTCCTATAAAAAATTGTTGATGAATTCTGATTAATTTTGTAATCACTCTTCAATGGTAGAAGACCTCCATCACATATAAGAATAGACTTACAATCATGTATAATGGTGTAACAAATTCACTATATAGATGTAATATTTGAAATCCTTAAAAGTGCATATTCCTTTACAGATGCCACAAAATAGACGTGCGAAAATTGAAATCATCAACAATACAACCTTCTTCAAAATTTCAAAGATTGAGCGATACGTAGCATTAAACATCTTTTGTTGAAAAATAAGTCTTATTTTAAAGTTCCATAAAAAACTATATGTCACCACCAAAAAATTATAAAATTCTCCTTTACTGGAATTTAATCTCTAATTTTATAATTCATCCATTAAGGATATCGGTTGAATTTAATTAAGCAAACTTTCTTCGAGTGATTACCACAATCAATTACACTTTCAAGTTTCAATTAAGTTGTCTCTCTTTATTTATGTGATCGGTTCTGGTAAAAGGCAGTGTATTTTCTTAATAAATTGTTTTTCATAGGCTTTAGTTGCACTTAGTATTCTTGTCACTTTAAACTTGATCAAAAATCTAATCAATTATATATATATAAAGACAATCTAATCAACTTTGTCACGCGGATTTCAGGATCTATGTATACTTTTATTTAATGGGGAACCAATTAACAACCTCAATTTATTGCACAAAGTAATTTATGCATCATAATTGTAAGGAGTCAAATGTGGTTTACTCTATTAATCTTACAATTGATACTCTTCCGGTCATTTCACACATATTTAAAAATATTTTTAAAAAATAACAGTTTTACTAAATTATTTATATTATTATTATTAATGTATTTAATTTTAAATGTCATAGCGTATTTTGAGTATCGTCATATGAGTTACTCTTAAAAGTAATTCGTCTGTATTTTATTTTCTTATTCTAACTCACGGATTTTAAGAGAATAAATTTTTAGTAATTTAGAATTTGGTCAAGAGAGATAAATAAAATTTAATCAATAATTATTTCAGTTGAAATTCGAACTCAAATTCTCTCGAACGATTCGTTATTAACTAAAATTTTTTAACCATTTGAGTTCAATCAATTAATTATTTATCTGCAACCTATTTATCATACTGCTACTTAAAAGAATTATTATTAGTATTAAACCTTATTGAAGTGGTTATTAATTTTCATATTTCTCTTCTCTCCCTAATTTTTGTGCAAGAATTAATCCTTCCCATTTCTTCACGTAAACAAATTAATCAAATTCTAATATGGACCATTTTCACCGTGGATTAGTTGTTGAAAAATATTTAAAACTTTAACGATAATAGATGTCATCGTTTAGAAGTAGACATTGATTTTTATTTATATGTCAGAGATAGTGAATTAAATTATACTGATGCAATAAAAATAAGGGAAAATAAATATGTATCTCGTATTGAACCAACATCAATCAGATCACCATCTTATCTATAAAGACGAAAAGAGTCATGTATTATTACTTGTAAAGAGTATCGCCGATAGTCGTTAGAATTTTCGGTGATTTTAAAGTACTAATTTATAATTGACCACTTATAAAGATGATTCACCACGGAATCCTTCAACAAATTAATATCCTACTCAATTCATTTGGATTATTTTTTGCCATAACTCTTCTCTTCCATCTCTAATGATGTCAAATTAACTTAGCTTGTAATTCCTTCTTGTTTAATTAGACGGCAACTTACATTTATTCTCACACAAGCTTTGCTTTTCCGCCCCATAAAAATTGAGAAGAAAAAAAGGTACAATCTTTCCCATCACTACAAATCCATTTATTGCATCTATAAATTTGTTACCTTGATTGGTATTGGAAAGTCCCACACACAAAATATCTAAACAAAAAGAAAATGAGCCCTTCTTCTTTCCTATTGCATTCCCTCACAATTTTCTTGTGTTATTTCAATCAAATTGTTGATGCCAACAATCTCATCCAACAAACATGCAATAATTGCTCAAAAAGTGATCCAAACATAAGCTACAAATTTTGCACAAAATCTCTTCAATCGGATCATAGGAGCCAATGTGCCAAAAACCTTGAAGAATTGGGCCTCATATCAATCAAAATAACAAGGCACAATGTGACAAATACTTGTGATCACATTAAAGGGCTTTTAAAGAAGAAAAATAAAGATCCATTTATCAAAGAATGTTTGGATGATTGCCTACAAGTATATTCTGATTCCATCACAACTTTTAGAGAATCCATTAGAGATTATAAGGCCAAACGTTATGAAGATTGTAATGTTAAGCTAAGCTCAGTCATTGATGCTTCAACCACATGTGAAGATGGATTCAAGCAAAATAATAATGTCACATCACCATTGACAAAGAGAAACAAAAATGTTTTTCAGCTTTCTGCTATAGCACTTTCGATTGTTAACATGCTCAATGTGGATAAATTAAAGGGTACATTTTGATTTTCTTTTTTCATGCATTGTATATAGGATATAATTTATCATTTATATATATGTATGTATATATATTATTTGACTAAGTAATTATATATATATATATATATATATATATATATTATTTTGGGCTAAATATATATTTAGTACTTATAAAGTTAAAAAAATTGTTTTAAGTTTCTATAAATCATTTTTCCGACTTTTTGTCCCTATAATATTTTTAATTATAACATTTTTAATCTCTATTGTTATGTCTACTTATATATGCATTTTGAATGAATAGTCTAATAATTTGGTAAGGGACATCTAAGTAATTATAGGTAGGAGGTCCATGGTTTATAATATACGGCACTAATATTTCTCTCTCATCTAAGATATTTACTACCTAGTGACGTTCGTACATAAAATAAATAAATAAATTTTTAAGCATGAAGTTCAAGAAACTAAAATAACACAAAACAAAATGCATAGATTTCTAACATAACACACAAATAATATATATAAGAGTTTAGTAGCGTTCTGAAAAATTATTTATCTCTATTTTGACTATATATATATATATAAAAATTAATGTGAAGAAAAAAAATATTTAGAGTTAATAACAAAATTTTAAATTTTATAGAGACTAAAAGTATATTCAATTCTATTATTTATTTTAAAAAACATTTCTATGTATAATTTGTACATATTTTTAGGAGATAATTTGTATTATTTTGTTAGAAGTCATGTTTTGGACGTTCAGATAGATTGTATATTTATGACTGAATGTGTGTTACTTGTGACAACCTAATTAATATAGGATTTATTTTTATAAATAACTAATATAGGATTTAATTTATAAAAAAATAGTTCGGGCATGATTAAAAAGATCTTTAGCACTTAGAAGTTAGACCACCAAAAAAGTCCTTTAGCCGTAACTTAAAGCAATAGCGATCTCATGTCTTAGCTTCAAAAATAGGATAGTTAAGTAGAATAGTAAGAGATGCAATACAAATTAAATATCTTCAATGTATTTTATTTGTTATTATTTTGTTTATGTGAGTTGTTTTTGATAATATAAGAGTTGTTTCCTATTCTAAACATGAGGCAGGTCCAAATTAATTAACGAGTGGGTTTTTTTGAGTTTAAATAAAAATGATTTTTGTTTTAAATAATTTAGAGATTATTTTATAGAGATTTAAAAAAAAAAAATTTTAATTCCTGTTTGTTTACTATTGTTAAAATGATTTTCTTAAAAAAATAATTTTTAACCTATTTGTATACAATTTTGTAAAATAATTTTTTTTAAAATTACAATGACCATCTTGTAGACACATTTTAAAATTTGATCAATATAATTGAGTACTCCTAAAAGACCAATAAATAAACACACACAACAAAAAAATAACTACGTGGAAAAATCAAAAAGAGAACAAAACTTATTGGATAAAAACCTAGATGAGACAACTAACAACGTCGTGCAAAGAGAACAAGTAGTCATAGCTTAAAATAGAAAAACGCAACTAATGAACGGAGGGCAATCTGGGATTTTTAAAATAAGGTAGGGATATCACCACCTAGTGGAAATAACGAGTTTTTGCCTTCCGTGGGGTTCGATAAGTACCGCCTCCACACAGTCCCACTACCGTGGGGTTCGTTTTTCTCTCTCATCTACCGCAAAAGCAAATGCGAGAAACTTCTATTTCTAACTTTTCATTTTTAGCCAAAAATAATTTTTTTTTAACAAAATTATTTTTAAAAAATCTAAAACAAACACCTTTTAAACTCTGCAAAATGATTTTTAACTTAAAAAAATAAATTTTTTTATAAAAAAAATATGAAACAAAAGCACCCAATAGTATAATTCTTTTATCTCTCATCAGCTTTAAGATGGACACCATTTCTAGGTGGCAAAACGGTTTACTAAGCTTGCTTTAGGCCAATCTTAACTAGATGGCAAATTAAAATACATTCAATTACTCTCTAAGTTTCATTTAAGTATCAATTTAATTCTTTAAGTTTTTTTATAATATTTAGATTTTTTAAATCATAAAATATATATATATATACACCGTTACTCTTTTATTATATGACTTTTATGAATCTAGCGTGACAAATTCAAATAGTTTTTAATGTAAAAATAATTATTTTTAATTAGTTTTATTATTAAAAAAATTTCTAGAAAGACACTAAGATCTTCATTTCTTTTCTTCATTATCTTTATGATCATCTTGTAACATTTTATTCCAAACTCAAAAATTTCAGCTATTCTGATATAATTAAATCTGGTTAAAACACTTGAATTGCATAATGTCTTTTCAAATGACAACCAAAATAAACCTTGTGAAGGTTTGGTGGACTAACCCTACATATGATATTATTAATTAAAGTTATTTTAATTGACTTTTATCATACTAAAAATATAAAATTCTGATATGTGTTGGAGAAATTACTTTAAAGCTATGAGAAGAAAAAAAAGAAAAATTATGAAATTGAATGATCATCAAAATTAAGAAAATGTTGATACATAAAATCAAAATCATATAATTGATCACTGGCTTCTAAATCATAGGTTTTAGCCAAAACGTTAAACCAAAGAAGTCAATTATTGCATGATAAAAAAATTTCTCTCTCATTTTCTCAAAATTTTGTCTCTCTGTTTCTCACTCAATGCTAAATGTCTAGGATATAATTCCAGTGTTAACAAAATTCGAAATTAAAGGTGATTAATACAATTTCTGACACAAAGTCATGCAAATGTATTAATATATATATATTAATTATTCAAAATAAAGAGAACTACCATCTTTTCAAAGACAAAATAAAAAAGAATATTGGAATACATAACACATTCTTGATTCAAAAAAACTTCCTAGAAATTTTAACTAAACTTGAACATAATTAAACTTCTATGCTTCATTCACCGGCTCTTGATCTAAGTGTTTTTACTTGTAAATCATTTAAATAATGTGGAATGAAATAAAATACTCTTTCAAGGGATGAAACCAAATAAATTATCAGTCTAATTCAAGAATATACTTATCATATACTCTTCCTTTGTAAGCTACTTTCAATTATTTCTTCTAGTTGTACCCTTAATTCTATCTAAAAATTTAAGCCACTAAACGTAGTAATTTAAAGACTTAAAGCTCTACCTAACAAGCATGTAATAGAGTTCATAAGATGTGTTCCCATTTACCCTTATTTATCTATTTCGTCGTATATAGAAGAATAATTCATCTAACTAGAATGATTCAAATATTTATCACCTTATTCATCCATCTGTTTAATATAAGTATACATATATATAACACTAATGACAACATCAACTAGTAATGAATACATAAAAAAGCTAGCAAACATCCAGCCTTGCAAATTTTTATGATTTTAAATAATATAACATTAAATATTACTCAATCATGTGATAACCTCTCTTTTTAAGTACAATACATCATACTAATCATCTACCCTAAAAAGGAAAATCAAACAATATGATTATAATAGTTTTTCCCAAAACAACATCAAATTTAAGCTAAACGACGCAAAAATGAGTCCAATTGTTATGTCATTAGACACGAGCTTATAGATATCAGACTTGAGTAAATAAACACTCTTTAGGAAGTTTACGATGTTTAGTTTATAAATGTAATTTTTATTTTTTAAGTTATGCCCCCAGTGCGGTTTATCAAAACAATACACAAAAGCTACAAAAATAAGACAACAACTTCGGTCTAACTTGTAACTCATTTTTAAGCTCCAATACTCAATCAAATACAATGAAGTTTGCACTCAAATTGAAGGTAATGGAGTCTAGTTTCCAGAAAATAAACAACCACTTGAAATTGAGGTCTAGAGAAAAAATTACGACTAAAACATCATATATATGTCCTGCGAGTTTTAAGTTGACAAAACCTAATTCAATCACACCAATTTTCTAATGTGTTTTACTAACCAAATGGTACAAATTATGAGTAATCAACAATAAATATATCAAGGAATCAAATTAAAAAGGAAGTAATGATGCACAATACATCAAAATATCATCACAACATCAATTTACTCAACATAATTTACCACAAGAATAAAATTGAAGGTCATTAACCTAAACACATCAAGAGAGCACATTTTCATGTCATCAAAGAAATTCAATTCAATTCTACTCTATTCTATCTTCAAGAGAGCACATTTTCATGTCATCAAGAGAGCATCTAGTTTCAAGTGATTTTTTTATGAAGATTTTAAAATATCATTAGTTTAATAATTTTACTATTTAATCTTGAATATTTATTAATTTATCCATAACTTCAAATTAAATATTAAATAATTAAGTTATTAAGTTATCAATATTTTAAAATCTTAACACTAACATCTCATCAAAAAATAAATCAATTAAAATATACGACGTTAACTTTTGTAAAATAATCAAGACTAAAATTAATAACAAAAAAATTTAAAAGAATCAAAATTTATATATATTTTTAAAATAAATAGAAACAAAAATTAATATATTTAAAGAAACTAAAAATATTTTTTTTAAAAAAAATAATATATGATATGATCCTTGTAACATTGGTTCAATTATTATAGTTTATTATTAGATTCTCACCAATGTCCCTCTGGCATGGGGCCATAAATTAAAAACACCGACTTTACACTGTATTTTATTAATTTTTACATAAAATCATTAAAGCAAAGCCGTACAAAGTAACTAAAAGAATAATGAGTTTTTGCTTTTTTTTGGATATAAAAACAACTGTATATCTTTAAGTCTCTTTAAGTAAAGATTTCTCAAACATGTACTGTATACAATTTTTATCTCAACTTCTAAATCAATTCATGTGTATTTTTTGAATTTTAAAATTAATTTTTTGTTTATATATTTAAAATATTATAAAAATTTCTTATACAAAAATTTAAAGTCTTTTAACAAGGGATAATTCAATATAATCTTTTAAATTTTTAATCATTAAAAATTTATATTTAATTCATCTTTTATTAAAAAAATTTAAATTTTTGTATAAGAGATTTTTATAGTGCTTCAAACATATCTACAAAAAATGTTCAAAAATTTAAATAATATACATAAATCAACTTAAAAACAAAGATCAAATTTATTGATAAAAAACATTTAAATAAATTATTGTTTGAAGTGATTCCAAAATGATATATGACTCTTTGAGTAACATCCCACTTTTATTTTATTATATTATTAAAAAAAAAATGAAAACCTTTCATCAATTAAAATTAAAAGAACCGTACAAATGAAATACCTACTCTGTCAGCGCACATATTGCTCTCTCTAAAATATATGATTAAGTTGGACTATCCACCATAGTTTGTATAATCAATAAACATGGTCCCCCTGAATAATTAGTTATTTCTCGCGTGGGGCATAAAATAATTCAGACAGTGGACAAATTTGCATAAATATTAATTACTACAATTAAGTAAAAAATAATTATTGTTAGTGTCCTTTTTTACTCTCCACTTTCATCAAATGAATTAGGATTTAAAAATGTTCAACTATCAATACTCCAAACTATCAATACTTTAGTAGAATCTTTTGAGTTTAAAGTATTTATTTCAAATGAACACTTTTTTTTTTATATAAAAAGATGTTTTACTTAATAATATCGATATTTGTCATTGAACTAGGATTTAAAAATGTGACGTTTTTTACATTATCAGAACATAACGATTAAACTCTTCTTTTTAAACATAAATATATTAAAAACAATTAATTTTTTAAAAGACTTAAAACTATTGTTTTAGCTGCTTAGGCCTTAGTCCATCTTTGCTTTGAGTGCGATATATCCAT
The DNA here is from genome assembly GCA_037974755.1 of Cicer yamashitae. NCBI lineage: Eukaryota > Viridiplantae > Streptophyta > Magnoliopsida > Fabales > Fabaceae > Cicer > Cicer yamashitae. The sequence goes on along the minus strand of JBBPBQ010000002.1, from coordinate 55,096,980 downwards.
CTAAATTAAAATGAGAGTTAGCTATATTAAATTTAAGTTTTTCTTACTATTGAGTTCTAATCATGTTATTCAAATGGCACATGTTATAAAATAATAAATCTGTATGATTTGTTGTTATTCACCAACTTTAAATAATTTGAAAGATCAATGTATATTTTATAAATTTGAGATCTTAAGTTCACAAAATTTTAAGATTTAAAATGATAGAATATACTCGTAATAGATTCTATTATTCATTGCTCAAAGAATATATTATATTATTGCGAAGAAGATTACATTATATTCTTCACGAAGCTCTAATAGCATGTATGCATCTAACCTTAGGTCCTATATTTATTTCATTGAAAAAGTACTATATTTATTCTGCATTAATTTCTGACAGAAACAAGCACAAAAATTATTGGGATTTGTTTGGGAGTTTGGAGGGAAAAATTTTAGAGGAGGAGAAAATAGAGAAATAGAAAGAAAATTTTTACATTATTAAGAGAATGATTTTGTAAATAATATTTATGATTAATAAATCTTAATTCATAGAGTATTATATCTAACATGAAAATAATTTGAAGAAATTGTTTAATAATTTGAAGAAATTGTTTAAGCTCTCTAAAATCCTCCAAACTCCTCCTCTCCAATATAACTTTTGAATTCATTCAAATAAAAAAAATTTATATTATGAGTAGAAACAGAATAATCTCTTAAGTTTTTCATTATTTCCATTTTTTTTTCTTTTTTTTTCAAAGCTCTCCATTTTTCTCCTTTTCAAACTCGCAAACAAAGATAGGTAAATAATCCAAAAAAAACTCATAAATCGTTAGAAGATAAAGATAGATAAAATAAAGATCACTCAATTACCTTTTAATTAAAAAGAGGAAGCTCAATGAAAAAGTGAGTTACTATATTACAATTGAAACAAATAGCAATAATATAAAGCATTGAATATGATAAAGAATGTTACTAAAAAGAGATAAAATTTCACATTATACAGAGAATCAAAAATGTTATAAAGACTAAAATGGAAATGAATCACAACCCTTTAAACCTCTGTATTTAAAAAGTTACCTATCTATGTACCCAAAAAAAGTTATCTACCTCAATTAATATGATTTACTATGACATGTCACTCTCAGCATTTTTTTATTGTTAACTCTTTCATGAAATTAACTTTCATAATTTAAAGTTCTATAGAAAGGTGTTGGGCCAAGTCCATGAGTTGGTGGTGTGGAGTAATGATGAAATCCCTAAATTGATAAAACTGCTCGAACAACGTGTTAAGAAAAATAAACTTGGATTCTCTAAATTAAAAAATCCCTACATTTTCTACATTTAAGCAAGATTTTAGGGTACATTAGTCTTTACTATTTACTACATACTACAAAACCACATGCATATTTCCTCTTTCTTGACAAAATTATGCTTAAATGCAGCAAAATGTAGGAAACTCAAATATAGTAACTCCAAATTAAGGAAAGGGTGCCACACAAGACATAAATACTTATCTAGAGGAGAAGAAAAAGATGGTGGTGGATATGTTTTAATATGAAATTTTAGTAGGTTATTCTCATCACTTAGTTTGATATACTAATATATTTTATATTTTATCAATTGATGAAACAATTGATAAGAAGATATTGGTGAAACAATTATTTTAGTGCTATTAAGAAGATATTGACGAAACAATTATTTTATACAATACTGTACAAGACAATAAATATGCTTCAATTTGACTGAAATTTTAATATGTTGTTTCTACCATTTAACTTAATATACAAATATATTTTATCAATAGTTTTTTAATGTTCTTTTTGAGTGAGTTTGTTATACTCACTTCATTTGAAGTAATATGTTATGTTTGATTTTATCATTGGGTTATGCTTATTTCATGGCCGGCTGTTCCCTAGTGATAATAGGAAGATTTTAGTGTAACTATTACAACCCGACCATTTATATAGGATCTTCTTGAGATTTTCCATTTTCATTATTAAAAGACATTTTTTTCCTATAATTTATAATAAATATTATAATAAAAATATAAATCAATTTTCTTTCTTCAATAATAAACCAGTACAACAATTCAAATTGTCAGCAAATTTAATATTACATTCAATTTTCTTAATTCCCGTTATTTAATCCACGGAGTTTTATATATAAAGAGGAAAGTAGTATTTATATAGTTAAACTATTTCTTTTGTCTAGACAATCGTAATTTTTACATTTTACATTTACTTTGAATGATTTTCCACGTTGAAATTTAAAGTGTCATATTTATGTTTTTCTTCTCTCTATTGCTATTATTATTGGTATTAGCTTTGCTTGATAATTGTTCAATTTAAGATCAACAAGAAATACATAATCTAACGAGCTTCAAAATTCAAATATTTTATTGTAAGTTGGGTTGTTTCAACTAAATATAAGTAAAATAAAAAATTATTTCATCTATAATTTAAAAATTATATTATTTTGAACAATTCCTTCTTAATTAAAACTTATTTATCGCCCAAGTCAATGGTTTGATTTCACTCTCAACAGTCTCTTTTTTTTATGGAACACTCTCACCAATCTAAAAGTAAATTAGAATGATGTTTTTTTATAAATAAATTATAGTATTGGCGCAATTGGATTATGGAATCTGCAATTATACTTTCATCTTTTTACTTTATATTGTTTTTCATTTTCAGCAATTGGATCATGGAATCTGCAATCAAACTATTCGCGCACGTCATGTATAAAAAAAGACGAAAAATGTTTTTCCCTTATAAAATATTGCAACTTTAAAGCACGGGAACCCCGCAGCTCAAGACTCTCGTGAACAGTGAATATTAATATAAAAAATGTTTCTTACATATAATATTTGATATTTTTATTATTACTAAATTTAAAATTGTATCGATAAATAGTTGTGATGTGTTAACAGTATAATTTTTTTTATAATACATAATAATTCTATCTAATTATTACTTTTAAAATTATAGTTGATTCAGTTGAAATAGAATAAATAATTAATTTATACTATGTTTAAAATTGAATTAATTATGTTTATATAAAATTAATTAATCAAATGTGTCATGTATAACAAAAGCTTATGTATAAATAAAATTGCCCTTATTACTCCATCCACATCCGTACACATGCGCTATTTGCAATCCAACGGTCGAAATTGAATTTGCATGTTTAACGAGTTTAAATAAAAGAACTCAATAAAAGATCAACTATGAAATTGTTATTTGTCATTTTGTCGGTGTGTCAAATCCAACATTGCTATATTAATAACCCAAATCCACACACATTTTCATATGCCAACTACTACACAAACACAACCTACCCTTCTCACACACACCATTCTTCTTCATCAAGCATTGCTTCTTCCTTTTGCAACTTAATTTCTTCTCTTCGGTTCATGTGATGTGCAACTGTGATCCGTTCTAGTGTATCATACAAATTCACATCTCATTATTGATTAATTCCAGTTTAAGTATTTAGAATACATATGTTATTTATTTATAAATATTTATTATTTATTTATAAATATATCACCTTTTTTTTTTTGAGAAATATTTTTGCTCATTTTTTGTTTGAACATATATAAGAAAATAGCATATATGATATGATATCTTCCACCGTTGGCATTCTTTCTATATACTTAATTTAATGTGTTAAATTTATATAGTGATCTATTAAATTTATATAGTGACCTATACGTAAATATATCATAATATAAAAATCTCAAGTCATACCCTTTGTTCTTTCTTTTTATTTGGCTGAGAAATTAATTAATACCAATTTTTTTCGATTTGTTTTTCTTTTTTGTTTAGTGTAGTTGGGATATGTATATATTTAGAGAATAAGTATTTATAATTAAGATTGTAGTTTAATAGTCTCTATGTGAAACTTGTATATATGTATGTTCCTTATAGTTAAACTGGAATTAGTTAATGAATTTGAGGTGGAGTTATTTTGATACACTAGCACGGATCACTATTGTTGGTCACGTCAAAAATAGTTGTGGTTTTTATAGTCTTCAATTCTTAGAAGAAGATTTCGACGGATCAATTGAGACCATAAAAATGCAGCTTTAATTTACAGAAAAAGAGAAAGAATTAAGGATGTGTACAAAAACAAAAATAAAGTACGATGAGTTTGTGGACAGTAGTGGTGAATAGTATTAGTTATATACGATTGATTGTACGAAATGCAGGTTGGTTTATTTTCGGTGGTGTATTCTATATTTTTGGGGTAAAAAAACTATTTTCATTTAAATTTTGAGAAAACTTTGGTCCCAAAAAATAGTTTGGGAAAGGTTCATTTTAGTTGACAACTAGCTCCATATACTATGAAACATATTTTTTTGACATATTGTTGTCGAATTTGACAACTAGCATAAGCCTTTCCTTAAAAGTTTTATGCTATGTGAAGTTTAAATTTGGTATTTATTTTTTTATATATATATTCTTTATTTTTTTATAAGTTATATAATGATAATAAATTTTATTATATTTGATATGATGTTAATCAATTTGTTATATTTTTTTATACATATTAATCAATTCATTTTGAATTTTATATAGGGATCAAAGAGTAACAAATAGGAGAATTGATAAACAATTTTTTTTTCTAGGGTCATAATTTTAGTCTAAGCATAACAAAAAGACTAATAATTTTTTTTCTTTGTACATATTCAACTATAAAGGTCCAATAATTTATAAATTTAGAATTTTAGGCTAGAGTTTAAAAAAAATAAACAATGAATCACTCAAAATTTGAAATTTTTTATACAACATTTTTCTACTATATAATTTTTTACTATATATAAAAATAACGACACTGATTATAAGTCAAATAAGTTTGTGTTATTAAACTTCACATATATATAGTAAAAGCAAAAAGTTTGATCATATCACTAAAAAACAACTTTAGTTTAATTTTGAGACGTAAAAAGCAGTTGCACTATGCAATAGATATGATTATTAGAAAGATCAAACTGCTCTATTTATATCTAACTATATTCAAAACTGCCACACCATACAACTGTGGTAGAAAATTCAATCACATAATATTTTGATCTTTTACCAAGAATATTATTTAACTGCATGTATGTGAAAGACACTAAAAATTATTTTGTAGTAGATCTAACTTTCAAACCTTAAAATTTGAGATAAATATCATTAACTTGTTAATATTTGTCTATTAAAAATTTATTAAACTAAGGACTCAAGATTCTGAAAAATGGGTCTTCGCAATGCGATATTGAACTTTTACATTATGAAACGAGTTAGAATTCAGACTGAGGCATTGACGTCCCATCACACTATAGAACAATACCCTTACACAGCAAAATGACATGAATTTCAAGTTTATATAAGCTAAAAATAAATTTCAAGCCTATATACTATCCTTTAAATTATATTTATCTTTCATATACATTATATAACACTTGAATATCAATTTAATTACTAAAAATATTGTTTAATTAAATAAACAATGTGTTACAAATTTTGGATTTACAATTTGTACGTGTTTTCACATTTTGAACTCTGTACTCCTATGTTTGTTAGATTTGAAAATATGCATGTTGAAATATTTTCATTCTACAATCTTGATTTCTAGCCATATATATAACTTTAATGTCTTCTTTAACATTACTAGGATAGAGCATTAGGCGGGTTCGGGCCTATATTGGGCTATCTGAATGAAATCGATAACTCAAATTTTAGGCCCAATTTTGACCACATTCTCAAACGCTTTTGGCGGGTCTAGGTTCCAACGGGTGGGCGTGTTGAAAGTGATGAGAATCAGAGTGATGAGAAATTATACGCAAACAAAAAAATAGAAGAAGAATAGAATGATGAGAATGAGTTTTGTGGTTCTTACTTTAGAGAAGAGAAGAAGAACAATGGAGATTTTAATTTTTTTTTGATGTTTTAGAGAAGAGAAGAGAAAATTGTTAGTAAATGATGGAAAGAAGAGAGAAATTATAGTTACTGAATGTGGATGAATGTGTTTCTTACTTAGTTAATAGCAAACCCAATATGTGTGTTGAAAATAACTTTGTTTTTGCTAATTTGAAGCCACTACCTTATAAATCAAAATGTTAGCATAGATGAGTTTGACATTGACTCTAAAGGATTAATTCTCTAATTGAGTGTTAGATTCATTATTGCATGTTTTCTAACTTATATGTTCTTACAATTTCTTCTAGAATTACGTGAGTTCATTGTTATCAATAAGAGTATTATTTTATTTTGAAGTGATATTTCAATTGATTATCTTTATGATTGAAAAAGTCACCAAGTCTAATTTAATGGTGGTGAATTTAGCCTCAAATTTCCAATATAAAATTCCTTATATCAACTATGTATGTGTTGGGATATTGGTTGTAAAAAAAAAAATTTGATTCGCTTATTTTTTTTAAGTTGAGATATAATTTTGATAATTTATCTTTTATCAAATAGTCGTTTTGGTCTTTGTTTTTTAATTCATTCTCATCCTTTGACTTTTATAAATGATGAATGTTAGTCATTTTTATCATGTCATTTCAAGCAAATGTATGATTATTGTGATGAAATATTGAGATTTAATCTTGAATCAATTGTAAAGTTATGTGTGCAAACTTAACAAAGATGAAATGAAAATACATAAAACGCTAATAAATGGTCTTCATTTCAAAGAGTTTATATTTGTTTCAAAGCATGCAAAAAGAGTTTTTTCAAGTACAAACCTATTATTGAGTTAAATAGTTGTTTTTAAAAGAACATCATAGTAAATACATACCGACAATTGTTAGAATGAATTCTAATGATTAAATAATGTTATAACTTTTGTTGTGGTTGTAAAAGGACTAAAATACATCATATATAAAAGATAAATGACGAAAATTAATAAATAAATAAAAAATGATCAAAAGGAATATTAAGTAAAAATATAGAATAAAATTTTAAAAAAAAATTATTTCAAGACGTTGAGAATAACGAGGACTAAGTTGACATGTTAATTAAGAAGAAGATAAAAACAAGATAAATTACAAATAAGATGACTTTAGAATATTTTTCGAATATTAGGAATTAACATATTTTTCTTCGTAAAGAATGCTTGTATTTACCTCCTAACCTTTAATATGCTTTATTTAGCAAATTGTTATTGGGCTTGGGCCTTATTTTTCTTGACTGAAGCTTGTATAAGGTTTGTTTTGTTTCTAACGTCTCAAATTTTATAATAGACTATTTAATTAATTAAAATATTATTTCATCGAGTTAATTTGATACTTAAAGTTTTTAAAGATCTATATTAGTAAATATTATGATTAATTTTTTTACATGTGTGTTACTATGATGTTATGATTTTATAAATATTTGATTTAGTGGTTAAAATTATATTTGTTCATTTATTTATGTTAAGAAAAAATAATATTATGTTAAAATGAGTATTTTAGAGAAAAAATTTCTAGTGTGGATGAGTACAAAAAATTATTTGTCTATTAAAGACTTTTAGAAATACTAGAAAATGAATTTTGGACCAGATAACTATTTACACCCCTATTTTCAACTTCTACGTATTAATTTGAGGCATTATTGTTACTGAATTGGGCTTTTCTTTCCTACACCTACAAGTTGCTCGTTGCACCCCCCCTTTTCTGCCTTTAACACAAATTGAACTTACAGTCTGTTTTACTTTGCATATATACATCTGCTATCTGCACCATTCCATCTGCAATTAAAATAAAGACAGATGACATCAAATGAAATAGAAAAAACACAGTATCTCTTTCTCGTGCAATTAAACATTCAAACCCTAACCTCTTCCATCTTGAATCCTCTCCACAAGCCGCAAATGTCCACCTCTCAGACGTTGTCCTACTATGACTGTGAACCATCATAAATGACCATAAACATTGATGGGGAAAACTAATGCCATATTTGGACTCTTGAACTCTACTCGACCTCTTCTTTCATTCCCTATGCTAGAAATCACAAATTGTCACACTTGAGAAGTGGATTTTTGCCATTGATGCCATTGTTTTTCTTTGATTCTGGCCACCCCATTTTTCGTTTGGAAATGCTTCTTTAGACTATTTATTTTGCTTCGTTTTGACTCCCTTTTGGTTTTTAATTTTTTTTATTAATTATTCAACAATAATGTTTATACCCTACATAATTTATCAGTCATGTTTCATCGACTCTATGAATCCCTTGCTGATTTCGGACTCGTTTGTTGTGCACCGCTGACCCGACGTTACTACTGAAAGTTCTAGTTGATTATTGTATTTTGCAAAAGCGTCGGAATAAGGTAAAGGGTGGGAAAACATTTAAATCATGAGTTTAATATATTGTGAGGTGAACGGAAAAACCGGATTTCTCAACGATTCATTTGAGACTCGCTACGTATGGCAGTAACCCTTTGCTGGATTTGATGAGATTATGTGATATGATAATAAACCTTGAACGCATTACGTGACATAATAATATATGATGATGATGGTGATTGAAGATTGAGATGCTATCAATTTGTGATGAGTATGTTGATGTCACGTGAAAGCTAAATTTCTCAACGATTCATTTGGGACTCGCTACGTATGGCAATAGTCCTTTGCTAGATTTGATGAGATTTTGTGATGTGATGGTAAACCTCGAATGCATTATGTGACATAATAATATATGATGATGATGATGGTGATTACAGATTGAGATGCTATCAAATTGTGATGAGTATGTTGATGTCACCGCATAGTTGATGAAATAGTGGTGATTCCATCCTGTGCTAAGATGGTGCTTTTAATGGAGTAGTCTGGGCCAAAGAGGGAAGAAATTAGACATTGAAAGTTTTTGATCTGGAGATTATCTTGTCATCATACAATTAAGGCCTGACAAGTCTAATGATTTTGGGGTCGTACAACTAAGTAAACTTGATCGTGGAGGTTTGTTGTTGAGCCTTACGGCAAAATTATTAGACCTTGGGGATATTATGGTAGAGAATTACTTAGTTACTTGGAGGTAACCCTCCAAATGCCGGAAGCTACCATGCAACACACATTTACCTCGACCGTCGCGTATATGTGTCTCGAGTTGAGTTGAGGGGATCTACGAGGACATGCCAATTTGAATTGTCCGTTCACTTGCGTGGTGGCATAGTATCAAGCCTCATTCTCAAATACTTCAGAGTTAGAAATACCAAATGGTGAATAAATAAAGTCTAAGTTCATGCATTGTCTTGCGATTGTTTTGTGGTGATTAATGTGTATCGAGGGTGATAGTAATCTCTCCTAAATGATTTGATGATATGACGATATGTTGATTTTACTTGAGTGATTTTGACATTATAATATGATATTAATTCCTTGAATATTTTGATATATCATTATGTATTATGATACGACCTACTATAATTATTTGTGTGTTCTTCTTACTAATATTATACTAGCAACATATTTTGAAATTTACTTCGTTCGTTGTTTGTGTTTGACTGACTTGATCATGCGTTTGCGAAATCGCATTTAATACATGTTAATGAGTTTTAAAGTTCAAGTTTGGGAGAAGTTTCGCTTTGATATGTGATACCGGGAATGTGATTTATAAGTTATATTTTACTTATTTAAATAGAAACTACTTTTTGTATAGAAATATTGTTAGTACTAGTAAGTTTTTGGAATTAAATTAAGAAATTATAGTTAAATAAAATTGCACTATTTTATAGAAGGAAAAAGTCTAAAGTGTTCAATTTGTACTTTGAAAAATGTGATATCTTAAATAACTCACAAATTTTTTTTTTCTTTAAATAATTTTTAATCATCCACAACAAATTTTTATTAAAAAAATGGTATAAATTATTTTATTATATATAATATTTTGGAGATTAAGACGTCTGATTGTTTATAGTGCATTTTGAAAGAAGGTCGAATGAAATTGGTTTATTTCAATCTTGGATTGAAAAAGAAAGGCAAAATTGCTTCTCTAGGTTCTAGCAACCACTTCAAGAATCTCATCAATAGCATGGTTCTCTTGTGGTGATTCATTAGTTGATCCTATCACTCTTTTTTAATGCAACGATCATTATCCATATCTCTCCTCTAATCTACTTGTATACTTGTATGTTTCTTTTACTTTCCTCTTTTTTTTTTTATAGAAATTTCTTACATTTCCCATCACTTTCTTACTAAGTTTAAGAAATTCCACTAAGCATAAAATATCTTTGTATTCATGAATTCAATTGGATCCACATTAAAACATCGAAAAGGGAGAGGAAGAGTGTAGGAGGGTATGACTCTCCATTTTAGGATTTTTTTTTTTATCATTCTATATATAAATTAGAAAGTATTGGACAATCTAAAGTTAAATTAGATTGACTATTCGAGTTCCATGATATTGTTGAGAATTGAGTTTTTGAGGGTTAAGTCTAAGATATTTGAGATTTTAAAAAATATTAAAGAATAAAATGATAAATGATGATGTAATATCTCAATTCTACTTAATTTCTTCAAAGAATAAAATACATTAATTGTATTTTATAGTTTTTTTAATTTAAAAAAGAAAAAAAAATTCTCTTTCAAAATTCAATTCTCAAACATACTCTAAATGATGAAATACAATTACGTAAATGAAAAGACTCACGAATCATGGGCATTGATTTATCAAAATATATGAGTCAAGCCGAAAGGTCAAATAAACTATTTTATTTGCCTGAGTATGGCCTTTTAAATCATATAAGACTCAACACTAATTATCTAGAATTTGGCATATGAGTCTATACATCTTAATATATTAGAAGCAAGTAAATATAAAGAATAGTCCGAATCAATTTAAAACAATTCAACTACTAATCAATTTATAGTCTATAATCGTTCAAACAGATTCATAAGGTACAATAGTCTAACTAAATTCTCAAATTAAACATTTACATAAGCTTTTACTACAACAAAGGTCCTAATACATTATAAATAAACAATTAAATTTGGAGTTTTCGCCTCTGGTATTAAATTGCACTTGAACTGCCTCCATCTGCTAAATTTTTAAAAATAAAAAGGGTGAGAATAAATCTTAGTGAGTTCTAAAAATAAGGGAGGGGAAGTTTGAAATTATTCTCTTAAATAAATAAATAAATAAATGCAGACAACATGAAATTCTAATACATCTCAAGCTGAAGTTCTCAACTTCACTTTTTTTTTTAAAAAAAAAAAATTGAACCGAAATCATTCTTTTAGAATGATTCTGAAAAAACTATACATGACATCTGAAATCCTTTCCTTGTAAACAAAGAAAGGTCGCCCAATTATCTCAACGTGAGTCACCAAGATAATTGAGACCTGAGCGGTAAAAGTGGTCTGGTCAAACCCCAATCAACGTACTGATTGTTCTCCTTTACCTGTTATTCCATGCCTGGAATAACCTAAATGTTCCACCGTGAATAAGGCCATGCATGATCTGATTAATGATATTGTACAAAAACTTGAGATGTTTTGTATAAAAAAAATGCCTTTATATAAAATGTGCCATTCATCCACAACAGTTATAAATAACTTAGGCGATATACTAAACCCATAATAATTAAATCCTAAGTCCTTACTTCAAAACGGAAATCATAGTCAAAAATAAAAACGACATTGAAGTCATGAAAATAGCAACAACATCAAAGTCATGAAAATGGTAAAAATATCAAAGTCATGAAATTAATAACAACATAAAAGTCATGAAGTTAATAACAACATAAAAGTCATGAAGAATCATTTGGATGCAGCTTTAAAATACCTATATGCAAAAATTCCATTTCATCACACTCTAATTCTCCTATTCCATAATAACCCAAAACAGTATTATTCGAAGAATTTCAGCGTCCAAAATCCTCATACTAGAAGAAATTAATGTAACATAACACAATTTCACATGCACATCAGAGGCAACAACAACAACATTAGAGGCAACAGCAGTAACAAGCAGAAATTGTGCTCGACAAGCATACTCACCTTAAATCTATTTATACACATCTAATTAAATTTTTCCTAACATATAATTCATTCACAACATCACAACCATAAACAGCGTGCAAGTTCTAGATTACTGAAATTTTCAATGAAATCCTTAATCATAAAAAAAAAACTTTAATAAAAAGAACTCACTGTTTGTGTTAAAAGGGAAGATGAAGTTCAGATTAATTTTGTTGAACTGCAGCTTTCGCTCAAGTTCTCCAATTTTGGGTCATTCTGCCTTGATTCTGATTTCTAAGAGTGTATATATAAAGGATTTGGAAAATTAAGGACAATGAGAGATTTGGAGGTTGAGATGATGGTGGGGTTTGCTCAAGGTCGGTGGTAACGGGAAAAAGAAGAATGAAATGTAAAGAACAAATGAGGAATTTCTTGTTTTTGTTTGTTTGTGTGTACAGTTTTAAGAATAATGGAAATTATCCCTTTTACCTTCTTTTAACCAATTATTACAATAGTGCCATTTCTGAATTAATAAAAAAATAAAAATTAATTATTTTATTTTTAAATTAACATATTCATTAATTAACTTCTAAACTTAATAAAATAGATAGGGTATTACATCCTCCACCACTTAAAAAAAATTTGCCCTCAAAATTCAGAGGATTACCTATTGGAAAAGGTAAGGATACTCCATTTGCATGTCTGTCTCTGCCTCCCATGTTGCTTCTTCTACCGAAGATCCTTCCCAGATAACCTTCACTAGGGGAATTTCTTTGCTTCTCAATACTTTTACACTTCTATCTAAAATCTGAACTGGCATTGGGTCATAAGTAAGGTTTGGCTTTAGTTGGACGGACTCATGACTCAAAATTTGATGAAGGTTAGGAATATATTTCTTCAATTGGGAGACATGAAAAACATTGTGTAGATTGGATAAATTGGGTGGCAAAGCTATTCTATATGCAGAGGGACCTATCTTCTGCAATATTTGAAACGGTCCAACAAAACGAAGGTTTAACTTCTTGATCTTTAGCACTCTTCCAATGCCAATAGTGGGGGTAACTCTAAAAAAAACATGATCCCCTCGTCAAACTCCAAAGGTCTTCTCCTGATATCAGCATAGCTCTTTTGCCCGCTTTTTGCTATCCTTAGTTTATCCTTAATGACCTTAATCTTTTCAGTGGTCTCTTGGATAACTTCAGGACCTAAGATCCCCTTATCCTCTACTTCTGACCAACATAAAGGTGTCCTACATTTTCTTCCATACAAAGCCTCATAAGGTGCCATGCCAATGCTGGCATGGTAACTGTTGTTGTAGGCAAATTCTACTAGAGGCAAGTGCGTATCCCAGTTTCCTCCTTCCTCTAAAATGCAGGCTCTTAGCATATCCTCTAGAGTCTAAATAGTTCTTTCAGTTTGACCATCAGTCTGGGGATGATAGGCAGTACAAAGGTGCAGTCTAGTTCCTAGAGATTTTTGAAAGGCTTTCCAAAACATGGAGGTAAACTTAGGGTCCTTATCTGATATGATACTAAGAAGCACCCCATGCAACCTCACTATTTCCTTAATAAATAACTTGGCTAGTTTAAGGGTGTTGTAGTTTGACTTTACTGGTAAGAAATGGGTTGACTTAGTTAATCTGTCTACAATCGCCCAAATGGAATCATACCCAGTGTGGGTATATGGCAAACCTACAACAAAATCCATGGAAAAATTGAGTCCCATTTCCATTCAGGTATTTCCAGAGACTGTAGCAATCATGCTGGCCTCTGATGTTCTATTTTCACCTTTTGGCAAGTCAGGCATTGGCCCACAAAAGTAGTCACATCAACCTTCATACCTGGCCACCAATAATTTTTCTTAAGGTCTTGGTACATTTTGGTAGTTCCAGGATGGACGGTCAGGTTACTTTTGTGAGCTTCCTCTAGTATCAATCTCTTTAATTCTGAATTCTTAGGTACACAAATTATTCCCTGAAATAAAATTGTTCCATCTTTTGCTCTTGTAAATCTTTCTTGGTCTTTTCTAAGTTGCAACTCTTCATCCATCCCTTGAGATTGCCTAATATGGTCTCTAAGACCACTAGTTATTTCTAGTTTATTTAAAAGAATTCCCCCTTGGAGGATTGTCATATTTAGGTTCAAGTCCTTAAGGTTTTCTAGCAATGCAAGTTCTTGGATCATTAGATGAGACATATGTAGGGATTTTCTGCTCAATGCATCGGCCACTACATTGGCCTTGCTTGGGTGATATTTTAGTTCAAATTCATAATCTTTCAAAAACTCTACCCACCTTCTCTGCCTCATGTTAAGTTCCCTCTGGTCAAAGATATACTTTAGGCTCTTGTGATCACTGAAAAACATCAAATTGTGCTCCATACAGATGATGCCTCCAGATCTTCAAGGCAAACACTATGGCAGCCAATTCTAGGTCATGCGTGGGATCATTCCCCTCATGAGGCTTTAGTTGCCTTGAAACATAAGCCACTACTTGGTTGTTTTGCATCAATACACAGCCTAAACCTTTCAGGGATGCATCACAATACACTTCAAATCTTAAGGTTGGATCTGGTATGGCCAACACAGGGGCAGTGGTTAAATTGGTCTTCAGAGTCTAAAAACTCTTTTCACATTTTTGATCCCACACAAAGGGTTGATCCTTCCTAGTCAGTCTGGTCAGAGGCAGGGCAATTTGGGAGAATTTCCTAATGAATCTCCTATAGTACCCCGCCAATCCTAAGAAACTCCTGACCTCTGTCACATTCTTGGGATGTCCCCACTTTAGCACTGCCTCTATTTTGGAGGGATCCACTACCACTCCTTCCTTACTGATCACATGGCCTAGAAACTTTACTTCTGACACCTAAAACTCACATTTACTTAGTTTGACATAATGTTTTCTATCCTTAAGTACTTGCAACACTATTTGAAGATGACTTGCATGTTCTTCTAGGGTCTTAGAGTATATTAGTATGTAATCTATAAATACTATCACAAACTTATCTAAGTATGGCCTAAAAATTCTATTCATGTAATATGTGAACACAGCTGGGGCATTGGTTACACCAAAAGGCATAACCAAAAATTCATAGTGCCCATACCTAGTCTAAAGGTTGTTTTTGGTACATCCTCTGATTTTATTCGAATTTGATGGTACCTTGATCTCAAGTCAATTTTGGAGAACACAATAGCTCCTCCTAATTGGTCTAAAAGGTCATCAATTCTGAGTAGAGGGTACTTATTCTTGATGGTCACTTTATACAATTTTCTATAATCTATGCATAACCTCATACTGCCATCCTTCTTCTTTACTAAGAGCACAGGGGCTCCCCAAGGAGACACACTTGGTCTGATAAACTGTTTGGTTATCAGGTCCTCTAATTGGTTTTTCAACTCACTTAATTCTAATGGGGACATCCTGTAAAGGGCAATGGAGATTGGCCATGTTCCAGGAACCAAGTCTATTAAGAACTCTTTTTCTCTTTCAGGAGGAAAGGATGTCACATCCTCTGGAAAGACATCCTCAAACTCACTAACTACAGGAATATTGGACAAATCCATTTCAGACCCTAAGTTAGAGGATAGTAATAATAATACGCCTTGAACCCCACTGGTCAGACATTGGAAGAGTAGAGAACTGTTGGTCAAGGTGGGTAATTTGGTTTTCTCTAGTTGGGGAATTACTGGAGGAAGTATGACTTTCCCTCAATGACAAATCAGAGTTACTAAATGGTCGGACATCCAGTCCCTTCCTAATATGATGTCTAAGCCCTTAAGGGGTAAACAGACCAGATTTATTTGAAAAACTCTATTATACAGGGTGATTGGACACTGGTGACATACTAAGGAGGCCTCTATTGAATTATTAGTTGCAGTGCTTACGACTAAAGGAGAAGGCATTTCAAGTACATGGAGATTATGTTGCAAAACAAAATCAGAAGAGATGAAAGAATGGTATGCACCAGTGTCAAACATGACAATTAAAGGGATTTCATTTATGAATCCAGTGCCAGTTATTAGATTATGATTCATACATTTCTTTGCACTGAGAGCAAAGACCCTCCCAGTGTTAGGCTTGTTTTGCTTGGACTCTGCTTGTTTTTGGCGTACTGGACAAGAGGGATAGACTTCATTTATATATCTATTTTAAGTAGAAATTTTAGATAGAAGTGTAAAAGTATTGAGAAAAATTATCTAATAACTTAGATTTAAAAAAGAAAAAAGATTGAATCTAATATTTTTTTCAATCAAATATAAAGTGAAGAGTCTCCCCGCGATTTCAATAATAACATAAAGATGACCACAATAGGAAGGTAACTCGTAGTAGTAGCGGGAATAGTTAGTAAGAAAAATTAACTAATAACTTAGATTTAGTTTTCTACAATATTCTTTCATTAATTTAGATTTGTGATGGATAATTTAGAAAATATCTAAGGATTGATTATGATTAGTAATTGCAGCTCAATGCCAAAGATAGTTATATAACTTCAAAAAAAAAATTGTAAATTCAGTTTTGTCTACATAAAAATAAGAGTATACACTAGACATCACATTACATTGAGAGAATTTACAAAAAAAAAAAAAAAATTACCACCGTAAAATGACGCCAATAATCAGTAAAATCAACGGTTGTGAGCGACTCTCCCAAAATCAACAAGCTTCCTTGATCGATTGGCGCAAAAAGAGGCCGCAGTAGATATATGGTGTACCCCACCCGCACCCAATTCCTGCGCCAACCCCTTATGGCTATTCCAGTGCCGGTTCGGACTCGCCCGAACCAATGGGCTCAAACACAACGCCATACTCGTTAAGCTTTTTCCCGCGTAACCTAGCCTTGAACGCCGCGTCGTTATCACCGCCGTCTTATTCCGCCGCTGCGGTGAAGATTCCGATGAGCATCCAGTATCCGATAAATCGCGTCCGTCAAAACTCTCCACCGGCGAAGCCCCCCGATCCAATTGACTGCACCTTCTTTGATCGCTGACGCGGTTGTTCTGCCGGCGAGCGGGTACGATCGTCGATAGCCATGTCAACGACGGAGGAGTCACCGACGATGACGGTTCGCATGATTCGCGAGACGAATTCTCCGTCTTGTTCGATTTCAAACGGAACAAATTCGATAGGATCCAGAATCTCCTAAACCTCCTCTTCGAAGATACCGTTCCGCCGTCGCACGCAGCGGATACTCCCTGCTCAACCTCCGCCATGCTGTGAAACAAAACCTCCCGCCGGCGGTCATCGGATTTCCGGCAAGTAACGTATGGAGAAACTGACCTGGGAAAATTAGGTTGCGAAGATAGAGGATCAGTCTCGGAGGCAACGAAATGAGATGGTTGGGCCTGGGCTTTAGCCTGGGCCTCGAGGACGGGTTGGAGACGATCGCGAAGGCAAGAGGCGCAAACACCGACGGTGCTGGTAAGATCCGGTAAGTGTTTCTTGCACCTCATTCTTCTTTTTCTTGTGTTCTTCAATACGACACCGTTTTTCGTTTTATATTGTGCAAGCGTTGGTTTTTTCTTTTGTTCTTTGATTGGGTTATGTTACCAACTGTGAGTTGAGAGAGGGATCTGAATTTGAAGGAGAATACAAAGTAGAGTTTTGTCTTGTTCTTGGAATAATGTGAATGTGAATTTACATTAACATTATGTAAAATGAATAAAAGATGGGATTTGGGAAATGGAAAGAGTGATATAAGGATTTAGAGAAGGGAAGAGAAAAGACAAGGTCAATGTTTGTTACTTGGCTTTTAGGATAAAGATGGAGAAACAGCTTTGGTAGCAACTTGAAGGATAGAGAAAGTCTTTTGCCGAATTACAACTTACCTTGAGGTGTATTTTGTTATCGTCCAATCATTTTAAATAATCAGTTCATTAATCTGCCTAAAATACAATAATCAGTTCATTAATCAAAACAGTAAAAATAAAACAAACAATAGTGAAATAATCTAGAACATCTTTAATTATATCTTAGTTTTTTAAAACAACTAAAGTTTGGAATAAAAATGAATTACTTAGGACCAAAAATCAGAGGACAAAGGGAGTAATGAAAACCGCAAAAGTTTAAAAACCACTTTTTTTTGGCCCATGAGTAATTTTTTTCGTACAATGAGTAAATTATTTTAACAAATAAGGGAAGAAAAGGATGTTGTAATATTCTTTTTTGACCAAATAGAAAATGTTTTATAAAAAGTTTAATATATTTGAAAAAGCAATCATTTGTGGGGGTGTTGACTTTCCATTATATAATATAATATGAGATAGGATAATTATAATGATTAATAGTTATGGATGTTGATGTTTCTTTTGACAAGGATGTTAACATTTTCTCTTGCCGTGTTTCTTGCCTTATCAAAGATGATCATGTGTTCATTGATTATATGTGTGGCTGTTCCCTTTTTTTAATGACAATTTGTGGTTGTTGGGTTTCTTTTTATAACTATGTTACATGTATGAAGGATCCGATATTAGTTTATCTCCATAATCAAGAGTTAATTTAAAGATGAAATAAATTTGTAACCATTTGTTTAAGATGTGTGAGTCCATTATCATTTGGATCAACCACTTCTTCTCGACACTTTGTGCCGTTTCTTATGGATTCGGCTCCGCGTAAAGTGAATAAATCTTCAATTAATAAATTAAAGATAAATATTGTAAGTATATATTAGATATAATTGCTTTAGCGGTTCTTTAATTTAATATTAGAATTTTTTTTTCTTGATTTAGTCTTTTATTTAATTTTAAGTAACAATTTGATCATTTGTGTTTTAAAATGTCAATAATATTATCATTTTTTTTACAAAAATTCAAAAAATTCATCAAAATTTTCAAATAATACCCATAAAATTAATTATCATCTTCAATATAATGCAAATTTCATCAAATTCATAACTCAAATCTTCAAATAAACTTATATTTTCATTTTTTATTTGATTTTGTTTGAGATGGAAATATAAGTTTTTTTGAATATTTGAGTTATGCATTTAATGAATATATTAATTTTCTTGGTATTAAATTTTATGAGTTTTGTTTGAAAATTTTGATGAATTTTCTAAGTTTCTATAAAGAAACTGATAAGGATCTCAAGAGCATGAAGATGATCCATATTTTTAATAAATTAGGATGAACTTTATTTATTTTCATTTGGTTTGTAATAATTATTAGTTTGCTTTAATTTGGAATTCTAATATTTTTAATATAGACTTAGTTGATGTTATATGTAAGTGAATATACTTTGCTTCCTTACATTTAGTTTATTTTTATAAAAAAAAAATGATGTAAGCCCAATTTGGGTCTAGAGAATGGTGTCACTTATGACCCATTTAGGTTTAGAGATAATTTTACTATAACTATGATTTTGTAACCTCAATGAAGGGGGATTTTTTTGGATGAATTAAAATTTCTCTAATGAGAATTGTGAGTGAGTTAGGTCTCCTCTTTAAGTTCTTGGATTAGAACTTGTTTGAGTCTTATCAATGGCTTCCTTACCATTGTGGCGATTCTTCATTGGCTTATCAATCATCCTTGATTGTGGCGCCTTCTTCATCTTCTCAGCCTAATCCATCTTTTGTTTTTTTTTTATTTATAATTTTCAGTTTCCTTTACATCAAACACTAATACACAAATTGTACCGATTTTTGTGTTCAGCAATCTGTGATCATATCTCGAGTTCTAGAAACTTGTTTTCGGTGATTCAACAGTCTAACTTGCGTTTCGGAACATCATCTTTCATCTCGTTTTGGAATCGGCCGATTCGGAGTTTCCTAGCTCTGTTTATCGCAATCTCCAGCAATACGCGGTTTTGGATCCAATTTGTAAGTTTCCAACCTAGAACGATCCTTATAGTGATTCATGGGAAATAGGATCATATCATTTGGTACTAGAGCTTGTCTCTAGGTTTGGAATTGAGTAAAATTTTGTTTATGCATTTTTTTGGTGAAACATAAATTGCTAGTTGTGTTGGTTTTATTTGAATTGCTATCATTACTTAATTTTTGTGTTGCTGCAAATTAAAAAAAAAAAATTGTGTTGTTAAAATTATTGCATACTACCTGTTTGACAAAATTCCTAAGTATGTCATATCCTCAATATATTCGAGATTTTGTATTGGATCCGGAGTATGTGAAATATCTATACGAAAATGGATATGCAAAACAAGCAAGAAAAGTAGAGAAGCTAGCCTTGAGAGAGAAAGAGAAAATCAAAGAAAAGAAAGAAGAAGAGGAGAAATATTTGAGAGACAAAGGGCAAAAAATTGACTCCAACTATTTGTCTAATTTTAATAATTCTCTATTGCAAGTGTTTGAAGAAGTGTCTCCAAATGAAGAATGTCATCAATATATTGAAATTGAAAGTAAAGAGAAAGATGATGGTAAAATTGAAGGTCTCTTTAAACAAGAAAGTGAGGTAAATGAAGCAATGTTAGTGTTTGAAGATGATTATTCAAAGGTTCCTCAAAAGGATGCTTACAAGGAAATTATTGAGTCACCATTTTTTTGTGATGAAAAGAATGTTCAAGAAACTCAACTTGCTTTGAAGCCTTTGCAAATACAAAGTAACATATTGTTTGCCACAAATTTCAATCCAAAGAAGGTAAATTTGGCTATGAATGACAACTTCAAAAGGTATAACTTTATTACCATCTTTAGAATTTCTTACCTTTACCATAAATGTACTAAGATGTTAATTGTTCAAGATGAAAATGTGATTCACCGACTTATCACATTTGGCGACTTTTCCAAATTTTCATTTGACCCCGGTGGATATGATGAGTTTGTGGTTTGATTGGATTATATCTTCATGTACGATATAATGGAGCTTAAATTCGAGGTCGAATTTCTTCAAGAAGGAGAGAATGATAAGGATCTCAAGAGCATGAAGATGATCCATATTTTTAATAAATTAGGATGAACTTTATTTATTTTCATTTGGTTTGTAATAATTATTAGTTTGCTTTAATTTGGAATTCTAATATTTTTAATATAGACTTAGTTGATGTTATATGTAAGTGAATATACTTTGCTTCCTTACATTTAGTTTATTTTTATAAAAAAAAAATGATGTAAGCCCAATTTGGGCCTAGAGAATGGTGTCACTTATGACCCATTTAGGTTTAGAGATAATTTTACTATAACTATGATTTTGTAACCTCAATGAAGGGGGATTTTTTTGGAATGAATTAAAATTTCTCTAATGAGAATTGTGAGTGAGTTATGTCTCCTCTTTGAGTTCTTGGATTAGAACTTCTTATCAATGGCTTCCTTACCATTGTGGCGATTTTTCATTGGCTTATCGATCATCCTTGATTGTGGCGCGTTCTTCATCTTCTCAATCTAATCGATCTTTTGTTTCTTTATAATTTTGAGTTTTCTTTACATCAAACTCAAATACACAATTTCTACCGATTTTCGTGTTCAGCAACCTGCGATCATATCAGAAACGATAACATTGTTGACATTTTAAGATATAAATGATCAAATTGTTACTTAAAAATAAATAAAAGAGTAAATCAAAAAGAAAAAAAAAATAAAGAATCGAAGTGTTATTTGAAATTAAGTTAATGAATCGCAGAAACAATTATGTCTATATCTTATAATAATTTTTAAATATTTGTCTAAATAAAGACTCTGTATTTTAGAAACTTTAAAATAAAGACTTCAATACCATCACAACTGAATCCAATGAATAAGATTAATCTTCCATAACGCGATTAACTAAAGTTTGAATTCGACTAATGTAGTGAAATTATGGAAACCATTAAAACATATTGATTACCAAGTCTATTCCTAGATAGATGACATTTTGGTTTAGTCATCTTTTCAAGGAGAGGACGTGTGGTGTGGGAGTTGCTTTCTCTCTAGTTTTGGTATATACTATTTTTCTGTTTTAAAGCAATACAAATTTCAATTTTTGTTGTCTAATCTAAATATAATCAAAACTCAATTAATTATACTTATTTAATAATATCATTTCCAAAATACCCTAAAACATTATTAATTTATATTTTATTTTTTTATAATCTTTTTTTATTTCTTAGAATCAAATTTATATGAAGGATATTTTGGAGAATATATTTTTTATTACACCAATAAAATTAGAGTTTTGGATATAAATTGTCAATGTAAATTAATTTTACATTGACCTCCGATATAAAATATCTATTTTTCATGTCAAACCATTAAAGTATGATGGTGGTTTAGCGCAATACATAATGGCTATTGGATATCAGTATAAAACTGTTACACAATGCATTATTCCTTTTTCGGATAAAATTTAATTAGATTATCTATTATTGTTAATAAGCTTGAGACACATGCAAAGACACAAAAGTGCTAATAGTCAAGAATCTTCAAAATATGTCAGTCATAGGTGAGCCTATGTATTCAAAATGAGATACCATACAAAGAGATAATTTCTCATAGTCAAGAAGGGTGACATGCCCTGCGCTGTGCTAAGCTGCAAAGATTCTCCAATGAACTAACGAATTTGCCATAGGAATTTGGTGAACTAAGAAGACGATGCACTTATAATTTGGGTAACATAGAGAAAGCTTTCTGTTTTTTTTTCTCTCTTTGTCTCCTCAGTCCTCATGCTTCAATTTTTTCTATACATTCTGCTTATTAGCTAGCAGCTACACATGGTTTTGTTATATATATATATATATATATATGTGTGTGTGTGTGTTATTTTTGAATTTCGAAAAAGTTTGAAAAAACAATTTATGCCACCGAAAATATTACTGGTTGAGTCGCGGATTAGGTTGTTCTCTTTAAGACGTTTGGAGGCACTACCCAAATGGTGCAATGCAGACTATAAACCATGAAGTCCCCAGGATAAAACAGCTCAGATCACTGTATCGGAGTTCTACTGCACCGTAGAAAACCGTTCTAGAACTACACCCTCAATATGGCAGTCTAACGACTACCACTCGTAATATGACACTAAGACCACTCAAGAAAAAAAAGAAGAAGAGAGAAAAGCCTCAGATGCGAAGTGCTTTTGGTGTACTGCTGCCCACCCAAAAGTGCGCTAGGGTTTTGACTTTGAATATTGACCGGGCAACAGCAGTTACGTGGCACCAAGGGTTAGGGTTTTGATAATACATCACAAGACCAAGACCAAGGCCCGGCGGCGCGTGTGGTGGTCAACTTTGCATGCGTTATTCCTCCTTCACAAAATTGGGGTACCCCAAGGGGTACCCCAAGGTACATACCTCCACCTAATATACCCTACTAGTGTGTGATATCCCTCCTATGTGGGACTTCTCATTTTTTCAATTCACAACCACACTAGCTCATTAATGTAACCATTATTTCCAACAATCTTCCATTAATTTCATTATCATTTCCAACAATATATATAACACAAAAAAGGTTAATGTATACAAGAAAGCATCATGCATCACGAGGTAAATTGTAGTTATCAACCCTGCAAGTTGCTCATGGTTTATTCTTCACAAATTCCACAAAATTTCACCGTGCAACTTCTCATAGAAGCATGTATGACATTAACTTATATATTCATTTTGATGTTAAATGAGAATGAACTACTTCATGATGATTCATAAATTGTAATCCACGTCGGAATATCTCATAAATCACAAGCATTATTGGTTTTCTATTATTTCATTCGTAATCACTATTTTTTCTGATATAAACAAAACTCAAAGGGATCAAATATCATATACAAATGGATTTATATTTACCTTAATCATTTTCATATGCATTAATATGAAAGTTTATGGAAGATGGTCATGAATTTTATAGTGAGGTGGATTATTGAAACTTGAAAGTAAAAGAAAATTCAACACCATATGCTGAGGACTGATGTTATTTCCTGAAGTGAAGTGTCCATAGTATTTGACGGGTTAATTAAGTTATTATTCATTATCCTACAACTAAACTTAGAGTTTTTTGCATTGTATGCCATATCTTCTGACTAAAGGTTTTATTGGATATTTTGTAACTTCATACACAGTACTAAAGTGAGACATGCTCTAACCGAAGGATGGCATAGAGTCCACAAAATCCTTTGCTTGCAAGTTGGACAAAACACCATATATACAAATGTCTTTAGAACACCAAAGCCAAGTGAAGACATAATTTGTTTTCTTCTTTCAATATTTTACAAAATTGTTTTTCTTCTTTTATAGTATGTACAAACAAATGAATCATAAAGGAAGTTCAAACACTTTTTTTTTATAGAAAACTTAAGAACTTAAATGCATTGAAAAAGAAATAAATGCTTGAGATGATTAAAAGTAAAATTAATAGTCTAATAATGGAAACTACATAGTTGGAAACAAACATATACATTTATTTTTTGCCGCTAATGAATAAAAAATGTTAATTTTTTCAAATTACACGCAACGACGCAGACCCTTACAATATGAATATTTTGCTAGATTAATAATTAGCAATATTTGAAAAATTAAAACAATAGCGATGACCAAGAAAGACACAGCAGTTTCATGTTCTACCATGAATTTTCCAGCATATGATGATATCTTCAGTATATGGAAGATAATTAATAGCAACAAGAATTGCACTAAGGAAATGACTACTTTCTTAAACCTCTCTGAGTCGTTCATCATGATGTGCCTACATATATATCAAATTAATTAGATACATATATATTAATTTATGAATAAAAAGAGATTAATAGTATAATAAAGCGTGGTGTAATTAAATTAAAGGGATGGATTCAATGGAGTACCTTTCAGATTCTTCTTCCATCAGAGTCGCTTGATATTCCATGACCATAGCTTTATCTTCTATTATTAAGTGGGCCATCTTAAAGATTGAGTTCTGTTTTAATCTTAATAATTAGACTCTGATAAAAAAAAACTATAATTTTAATAATTATAAAATTGGTAAAATAAATTTAATCTTTATAAGTAAATCTATATATGCCCGAAGCTCTACCCATACCAACCAATCTACATGTACGATGCATAATCTACATGTACGATGCATGTCATTTGATCAGGTTAATTCATATAACAAGAAAATATGCATCGATAGCAAACTACTTTTACATATTAAACTAAAATATGCATTTCGGCAACGATAACACAACAACCACAATTCTACTCATACAAATAATTTTACTCGTAATTTTAATTTTATTTCTATATATTCAATCAAATTCATATGTAAATATAGTTTTTTTTCGAATATCAACATTTATAAAATAATTAATAAACATTCATCCATAAACGTAAAAATATACTCAAAATAAACAAATAATAAACATTTATCTATAAACGTAAAAATACACCCTAAATAAATACAAACCAGTTGCTTCAGATGAGAGTTGAGAAAAATTAAAGAGATGAAAGTTGAGAGGAAAAATAGGTTTAATACGTTTAAATTGAAGATAGAGAGAAGTATATATTATGAGAGTAATTTATAGGAAAAAGTTGGGCCTCGTTTGGGTGGTTGTGCTGATAGCTGCACATGATGTCAGGCATGTTAAGTGGTAGAGTAAAACGAGTTTATAGTATATTATGAAGCATTTTTGCTAGATATCCGTAAGTTTGTTACGTTATCCATTAGTTGTTACCCTAACTAATTCGGTGTATGCATATTGATTACCAAAGTTTTGTTTTGATCGTAATAAACTTTGGCTTTTATTATTCGATATTGATTACCAAAGTTTTGTTGAGAATTTATAAGTTGCATTAGTCAGAGTTCTATATCAACCAGAATATTTTATCTTTAAATCAACAGATAAATTAAATTTGTTTGAATTAAATATTATTTATTAAAAGTGTCAGCGAAATAAAATTTATTTATTTTTTAAATTTTTTATTATATATAATAATTAATATTGAATATTTTTACGGTAATATGTAAAAAATTAATATACTGTTTATAAACAATGAAATGATATTTTTTTATGAAATTATTTTCATTAAACTATAATTCTACAAAAGTAACAAATAACTCTTTAATTTATAAAAATAATTGGTAATTTATTAGTTTAAAAAACAATGTATCAAAACCCTTTAATTTGTGATCTAAAGTAGAAACTCCTCTTTTTTTTTTCACTAAACCAAATTAAGTTAAATGTTATAAAATATTTAGGTATTAAAATATTTAAAAAGTTATTAGAACTATTACAAAGGAGTGAAACTATATATATATATACTATTATTTATCTCTACAAATATTATATATATATATAAACAACCAACAAAAGACATTTTTTTGTCGTTTACCTAATATTTATTTGGTTCTAGGCTTTATCTGATATTAATATATATATAGAATCAACTTTATTTGGCATAAAAATAAAAAATTCTCTGAATTTTATTTAACAAGTATAATATGGTAAAACTATAGCACTTATGGTTCTAGGCTCTTTAACTATCCTTCCTTGATATTATATTTCTGTTATTAGAGGCGTAGTATATTTTTGTTATTAGAGGCAGTTACGCTGAAAGATTTTAGGAGAGTATGTTCCTTTAGGGTGGTTTAATTTTTTTTTATTAATTTCCCATTTTATAAAAAAGAATTATAACATTTTTAGCTCAATCTTGTTACTTTGGATTATTAGAAATAGATGTCTCAAGTGTGATGGTTAAAAAAAGATGAGATATTTATCATCTCTCATATTTTTAAAGAAGAAAATCAATGACATGATACTTTGAGACTTCACATTGATAAATGTCTTGTTGGGATCATTTTCTTTCTATTATCTTATATGTTTTCAATAGAAATATGATTAGTCTTCGTGAATATAAATTTTACTGATTTTTATAGATGTTTATTAATTAAGCATTGCATTAATTTTAGATAGGTAAATAGTTAACTAATTAAGCATTGCATTAAGTAAAAAACCGTTAAAGGTAATCTGTTTATAATACATTAAAACAAACTCTCAAATTTGTTTATTGACAACCATCCTTTTGCATGCCACATAATAATAATTCAGTCAACTCACTTATATTAATTCTTATGTGTGTGTCATCTCTTAGAATTTCGTTATCTATTTTTTCTTAAACTTTTGTGGAGAGCACACGTTAAATATAAAGTTTTGTCGATTACACAACATTAAATCTATATAATCATAATTTCTATTTAAGTTTTTGATAGTTGACTCATAATTCACCCATCCAAAAACGTTTTTGCTTTCATGTTTTCTTAATTCTCACCCCCATATATCAATGAAAAATATGAGATTGTGTAACCTCTTCGATGACTTCCTCAACTGATTCAATGCTTATGTTTAGATATTTTCTCATTACTTTATATCTTAAATTTTTCTTTGTTTTCAATATATTTATTTTTGATATTTTTTAACTTTTGGATACAAATATTTTGCTTTTCTTTAACAAATATTATTTTAAACCCGTTGAACACTTTCGAGTTCTTAAATCACAAAATGATTTTTCTTAACTGAACTTTGACATTTTCAAATCATTTATTCTTTTAGATTTTGTGTTCAACTATATATAATGAATATAGACAAGTACTATAATTCACTTTGGCCAAGAGCTTACAATGTCAATTAGCATAGTAAATTTGTTCTGCTAGTCATTTGACCATAAGCATTAACTAGTGGCATTTCGGAACATGGCTTCACAAAGTTTTGTTCACAATTCACACCAATAGCTCTTTCAGACAACCAATAATATATACCATATAGAGCGTAAGTTATAATCAATATTCTTTTGGTTATAATGCATGTATAAAAAAAATAATAAATAAATTTAAAAAGTATTGAGGACAAGATAAGTTCTCAACAAAAACAAAAAGAAGAAATGATAAACAATTAAGAAAATACAATTTGTTCATACTTATAGTTCAACGCACTTTGAATAAACGAAAAAACTAAAATATATCTCTAAACAAAAAAACTATGATTGAAAAACTAAATGTATAATCGCTCTCTATTTTTCACTATATCATATCTTTGCATACATCTCTATGATTGAAAACTCAACAAAAAAAAAACATAACTCCTATTACAAACTTAATTTCATATTAGGTTACTCATTACATATAAATACATCACAATATTTTAATTATATTTTAATAATTAAAATATAACAACCACTTTAAATGAACACAAAATATATAAAAACATAATTATCACAACTT